>JASVEL010001676.1:0-18611 GCA_032618575.1 Nicotiana noctiflora
CACTGAGCTCATATTATATACCAGGTATGAAAAAAGCCGGATCGCATGATCTATTGTTCTAAAAAAAAAACAACAACAACAACCTAGTATGATTCCACAAGTGGGGTCTGAGGAGGATAATATGTACGCAGACTTTACCCCAACCCCGAGGGGCAGAGAAATTGTTTTCAGGAGACCCTCAGCTCAAGACAACAACAAAAGACGATACATTAGTACTATCCATAAACTCATACTAAAATAACATAAAAATACATAACATAACAATACAATAACGAAATAACAGTAATATAGGAAAAAAAGGAAATACGAAAAGGATGGAAGATATACTAATATCAAATAGATACATCCATGTATCAGTAGCTGATTAGTAGCATCCTAAGATTAACTCCTAACAGACGAGTCTCACTCTAGTGCGCTTTAGAAATATCCACAACTTCTCTCTAACCTACAACTTTAATGTTCGATCTCCACAAATCTATGTTAAGGGCCATGTCCTCAGAAATCCTAAGATGCGCCATGTCCTGCCTGATCACCTCTCCCCAATACTTCTTAGGTCTTTCTCTACCTCTCCTTATGCCCACTACAACCAATCGCTCATACCTTTTCACAAGTGTACCAGTGCTCCTCCTCTGAATGTGCCCGCACCATCTGAATTTTGCTTCCCGCAACTTCTCCTCCATGGGGGCCACGCCCACTTTCTCTCAAATATCTCCATTTCTAATCTTATCCATCCTTGTATGCTCGCACATCCACCTCAATATCCTCATCTCTGCTTCTGGATGTGTGAATTCTTAATCGCCCAACACTCGGACCCATACAACATGGTAGGCCTAATCACTACTCTATAAAACTTACCTTTTAGTAATGGTGGAACTTTCTTGTCATACAGGACTCCTGTCGCTAACCTCCACTTCATCCAAGCCACCCCTATACGGTGTGTGACATCCTCGTCGATCTCTCTGCTCCCCTGAATAACTGACCCAAGGTACTTGAAACTATCCCTCTTAGGGATGACTTGAGATTCAAGCCTCACTTCCACTCCTGCTTCCATCGGCTCGGCCCCAAATTTGCACTCTAGGTATTCCGTCTTCGTTCTGCTCAACCTGAAACCTTTAGACTCAAGGGCATGTCTACAAACCTCTAGCCTCTCGTTGACGCCGCTTCGTGACTCATCAATTAGGACTATATCATCAGCAAATAGCATGCACCATGGCACATCCCCTTGAATATGATGCGTTATGGCATCTATCACCAAGGCAAATAGGAAAGGGCTGAAAGCAGACCCTTGGTGCAACCCTGTAACAACCGGAAAGTGCTCGGAGTCGCCTCCTACTGTCCTAACCAGAGTCTTAGCTCCATCATACATGTCTTTAATTACGTTAATGTAGGCTATCGGGACCCCTTTAACTTCTAAGCAGCTCCATAAGACCTCCCTAGGAACCCTGTCGTATGCTTTCTCCAGATCGATAAACACGATGTGGAGATCCTTGTTCTTATCCCTGTATTGTTCCACCATCCTCCTAATAAGGTGGATAGTTTCTCTGGTCGATCGCCCCGGTATGAACCCGAACTGGTCGTCTAAAATAGATATCGTCCTTCGCACTCTCATCTCTACCACTCTCTCCCAGACTTTCATGGTATGACTAATTTGATACCCCTATGGTTGTTACAGCTCTGGGTATCGCCTTTGTTCTTATACAACATAACTATTATACTCCACCTCCATTCTTCAGGCATTTTATTAGTCTTGAATATAACATTAAATAACCCAGTAAGCCCTTCCAAGCCTGCTCTACCCACACACTTCCAAAGTTCAACCAGAATTTTGTTTGGCCCAATGATTCTACCCCTTCTCATCTTACGCATTGCGTCTATGACCTCATCGACCTCAATGATGAAGTGAGTCTTCTTTGGATTTGAAAAAGAAAGGAAGGTAAACGGGGGCGTCAAATGAGTAACGGCACAGACCGATCAACATAATTAGATTTGAAAGGGTCTCCATATAGACATTAAAAAGGAATGCGTCCAAAACTATAAGAGTTTGAGTTTAGAAAATCTTAGTAGTTCAATAGCTTGGATTTTTACTTTATTGGTGAGGGTTCTATTCTCACGTGCCTTGTAATTCCCTCCTCTATTTAATTTCTTCTCCATATATATATATATATATAATTCTTTCCATTTACTTTTATTTGGCATGTATACTAAAAATAGATTTTTATTTTTACTTGTGACTTTACGCATATCAAGAGAAGATAATTATTTTTCTTGTTATACCCATAATATTTATTACCCATTTCAAATTATTTTTCCAGATCCAATAAAAGTTGCATCAATTAAGATAAGTATTATGGTAAATTACGCACTTCATTTATTATTTCTTAAGGGGCGTGAAAAGTTAAAACGTGCCAAGTAAAAGAGAACGGAGGAAGTATATATATAAAAGATTAAGAAAAATAATCTGAGTTCTATGCACTATTGTTTGATAATTAATTTATTTATAAAATAATTAAAAATAAATAATTATAATATAATTAATTGATGACCTAAGAATTATGGTAACGAACATGTTATAATACTTTATCATACAACTTTCGATCGAGCAAATAGCTCAATAAATATAATTTAAATTCATAATGAAATATATAATCTTTTAAGGTTTCTTTTTTGTTAATTTATGCTGGTGACGTAATGGAACAGTCTCCACGAAGGAATTTCAGGAGTTAGGACCATTGCTTGTCTAAAAGGGGTAAAAGATGTCTCAAACAGTGGCCAACAATATCCTTTCTAATCCTAGTCCCTACCTTTTCTTTTCTATTACGACTGAAAACTCAGCTACTTTGGGACCAGATTGCACCAACAAGCTATGTTCATTCACTCTTTCAGAAGATATTTTATGGATATATATGGCGCTTTAATTCACTGCGCTCTCCTTTTTTCAATAACTTGTTAACACACTGCCCTCTCTTGTTAATGAATGAAAAAAATAGAAATCATTTGATTTGGCACGATAGAGTTGTAACACCTGACTAAGTTACTAATGAATTCGATCTTTCAAGATGAAACCATCTAAACCATAGTGGAGTAAAGCATACAAAGATTTTTCATCCAAAAAGAAGAATGAAGCATAACCTATATATGCTAGAAACGTTAGGGATCTTTATAAGAATTTCAATACGTATTACATTTAATTTGCTAATTCAGGAAAAGGGAGGTAATAAACGCATGCTACTTCCAGTCAAGTCATGTTGGTTGAACTATTGACAAGAAAAGAAAATAATAGGTGAAAAGAAAGTAGTCCATGGGTGAAAATAAAAGAGGAAGGAAATGTCAGCAAATAATAGGTAGTGATAAGTTGAGTTACAAAATATATGTGTGATGGGGCTTTGTGTCCGAACATGATTGAAGAGGAGCAGCTTCTGATTGTCCGTGACCAATACGTTTCCTGCACCACCACCGACTCTCATCATTGTACAGCCTTATTTATATTATATATCTATTGTAAAAACACAGTTTTTTTGGGGCTAATAAACACATGTGGTTTTGGGGCTAATAAACACATTTGGTGCTAGCTGCTACATATCCCCTAGACTTCGATCAGTTGATGCAGCCATGTAAAAAAAAAAAGCTAAGGCATATTTTTATTTTTAGGGTGTGTTTAGTATGTGTTTAACCAAAAAATAGATTATCAGTGATAATGTTTAACCAAAAAATAGATTATCAGTGATAATCGAGAAATATATAAAGAAAAGAATTTATCAAATGCACAAATATGAAAGCTTGTAAATCAGAAATATATTCCAGTAGTATCTTGTGTTTTCCTTGATTACATGTTTCTCCTTTTATAGGTCTTTTGGAGAATCTTTGAAAGTGTACATTACATCCAAGCTATAATGAGGTCATTATAATTGTTTAATGCTACGTTATACAACCATTATATTGAATGTAAATATTCCTTAATGGCTTAAGTACTTGTTTCTTCTATAATGACGTGTATCTTCATTCTCTTATGTGTCCCGGTTCATTATATTTTCGTATCTCCTTCATAATTACGCTTTAAATAGGTACGGGTCTTCTGAGCCTTTTAACTCGTACCTCCCCTTTGCTCCCGTATCTCCTTTTCACCCCATTATCTCGTACTTCTTTTTTATCCACACCAGCTTAGACTTTTTGACCCAGTCATAGCCTATAAGTAACCCCACATGTCATGCCACGTCATTATTCATTCATATATTTAATTTTTCCTAATATAGATAGTCCCCTCACTTTCCATTTATTCATCAACATGAATATTTGGGAAGTGTAATTCGTAAAAGGAAAATTTTTGTCACCATTAATGCTCTGATAAAGTTGACGCTTCACCCGTCACTTCCTTTTAATGCTCTGGACACGTGTTGCTTCCTCATTGGTTGCACTGTCATGCAACGCTTTTCCAGGCTTTCTTTTCGGATTCACTCTTCACGAAGTATCAGTTATCATCAATATAGCGTCTTTCATCATCGTACTCTTCCTTTTTTATAATTACCCAATATTATAAATATAACCCCTCTTCTTGTCTTTTTGTTCATAAATTGAACTGAATACTTCTGCCTTGCAAACCTACTTGCTTCAATTCAACTCTTGCATCTATGGCTTCTTCGAACCCTAATCCTAGGAAAACTCCCATTTTAGACCATTTTCCCAATGCTCCTGTAAGGCATGGAAGAGGAGGTAGGTTACGCAATCTAAGCTCCACTCGTGGTGGTGCTTCAACACATCCTTCCGGTTCTGGACCTTCTTCTGGAACTAGAGGTTCTTATTCACAAAGTGGTCCCTCTAGAAGTAAGGATTCAACAGAGCATTTACGTGAACCCTTAGAAGAAGAAATTATTCATGCCGAGTTTTCTTTCTACCATGATAGAGAATCTTTAAAAACCCAAGTGGATGCACTAGACCGTGCTGATCCTTATCCTACCTTAATCATAAGCGCTTTGGCTCCAATAGTTAGGAGTGAGTGCCATTAGGCTGAAGATTTCCCCATTATTATTCGTAACCCCAACTCAAATGATCACCTCATATATGATAGGTTATTCCTTTGTTTACACCTATCCTTTCACTTTGGGATTTAAACCGGCCATCGACCTGGTCATCTTCGACTTCTGCCGCTTTTTAATATTCGCTTGAGGCAAATTAGCCCAATAGTATGGTGAGTTGTTGTCTGTTTAAGACACCTTGCTAACAAAGCCGACGTAGAATTTACTTTTCCCCATTTGATTCACCATTACTCTATTAGATTTTTTCGAAGTGGAATATTTAGCTTAGCAGCCAGGAGCAAAAGAGTTTTGGTGAATCCTGAAGATGACAAGGACCATGGCTGGTATGCTTGGTCTGGGAGAGGATTGTTGTGGACATTTGGCATGGCTTCCTTCGCTTGTATGAATTTTGCATTAATCACGGTTTGAATCTTGTCTTTTAGAGTGCGACATTCATCAATATTATTCCTTTTCATACTGCAATGGTATGCACAAGTTTTGTTTGGGTTGACCCATTGGGAGGAGTTTTCCATTGCAACAGCAGGAATGAGGGTAACATCTGGCAGACTTCAATCTTTCATATAGTTGGTCAATAGTTTCAGCAATAGGGGTATATTATCTGGGCGGCCTGATATCAAAATTGGGTCTGGGTTTTGGATCGTTTTGACAGGTTGGAGGTGAATAGTAATAGGCTGGCTAGGTGTTATGAGTGTGATAGGCAGTAGCGGGTTGTGAATATCTGGGAGGTGGGGGTTGGTATATAGGTGGAGGTGTTTGGTATGTGAGTGGAGATTTTAGGCCTTGGACCACCATCACTGCCCCTACTTCCTTTTTCTTCGATATACCCCTAACTCTATTGCTTTATTCGTAGCCCGCAATGCCTCAAAATTGGTCACCATCCCACTCTTGATCCTTTATTAAATCCTTCCTCCGAGTTTGATGATGTCAGAGAACTTGTGATTTTCGATGACCATTAACCTTTCATAGTATTGGGATCATGGGCCCTAACGAAGAATTTGTTCATCTGCTCTTCTTCTAGTGCCGACCTGACTTTTGTAGCTTCTGACCTCCATCGACTAGCATACTCGCAGAAATTGTCCATTGATTTCTTCTTCAGATACTATATGTAGAAGACATCCGGCGCATTTTCTATGTTAAATCTGAATCGATCCATGAAGTCCGATGCCATATTTACCTAATTAACCCACTTCTTGGGATTCTGATTGATATACCAAGATAAGGCATCTCCAGTGAGACTCCTCATGAATAGCTTCATGCGAATTCTTTCATTTTTATCAACTCCCACAAGTTTATCACAGTATGTTCTCAAGTGTACCTTCAGGTCACCCATTCCGTCAAACATTTTGAACTTAGGAGGTTTGTAACCCTCCGGAGATTCCACGTCCGGCTGAATGCACTGATCCTCATAATTTGGACCTTTAATTCCTTTGCCTCCTTCAATACCCTAGACTCATCTTGTGAGATTCTTGAGCTCTTCGGCCATGTTCTTTATAAGTAGATCCTTTTCAACAAATTCTGGAGTGTATGGGATTGGCTGAGTAGAGTGAGGTAAGGTTTCCACATATATGGGATTATTTTGGTGGGTGTAGGGGTTGGAGTGTAATGGTGATCATTAGTTGAGTTTTGTGAATCATGGATAGGTTGTGGGGTATTTTGAGGAGTATGGTAAGTGGTTTATGGGTATTGAGTAGGAAGATGTTGGTGCTGAGGGGGAGTGGGTATTGGTGGAGATTTAGGATTTTGGGGATGAGTTGCGTATTGATGGGGTGCGGGAGGATTTTGTGGATGTTAGTTTGGTCTGTTTTGAGGAGGCTATGTGTTTTGAGGATTTTGTTGGTTAATGTCTGGGACATTTATGGTGAGGGAGAGGTTTGCTAAGTGGCGGACCTGCTCAAGTTCTCCTTGCAACTCTAGTATTTTCTGTTCCAATCGTAGGACCAAATCATTTTGGGCTGGAGTATTTCGACTACCTAAAGTTTCAACATTCTTGGCATTTTCTTTTCGGATACCACTCATATCATTCATCTTAGCCTTTCCCTTGCCTTTTGGATTACTTGGAGGAAGATGAGGTGGAGGGCCTTTGGATATCTATTGTGATATGATGATGATGCCAATATGTGCAAACCAACCTTAGGAGATAGGAATAATTAAAATAAGAAAAAAAAAACAAAATGTAGACTAGTCAGTAAGGATTCTAACAAATATTTGCAGGATTTAAACATATATTGCGAAAACGTAAATTCGCATCCTAATTTGGGGAACCTCATTGTGGCCGAGGTAGGCCTAGCGACACGTAGATTTGGAGAGATTTAATGTTGATAAATGCCTTGTTTAATTAATTTAATAAATAAGACAAACCTAAGAAACAATTATAAATAAATGAGTTACTAATGGCATCTACCTTATTACATTCGAATTCCAAAACGACTGTAGAAAAACAAATAATCCTAATTTATTTGGTCCCAGAGGGTCATTCTCCAGGCTTGGCCTTCTTGGCCCCATCAATCAGATATCCTAGGACGCGCATGTCTGGCAGCTTCAGACCATGTCGAACCTAGGGAATTCGTGCCATATTTTCTGCAAAAATAATAGAGTTAGACCCTTTCCCCCTCCGGATTCGACTACTTACACATTAACGATTAACATGTTTGCATTTCATCTCTCCAAATAAAACACATGTCGTGATTGCGTCCCTTGGGATTATGGAAATCCCATTGGAATTTGCACAAGGCTTTCTAAGAGGGTTATTATGTGGACAACATATTAACCTCGACTAGGTTTGACCATGATGCATGTACAGTTATTATCAGAGCAAGGTTTCTATAGAAGTCTAGACTGGTACCCTCAAGTGGAAAACTTGAGAGGGAATGGCATGGAACCATCGACTGCACCATTGATCGACTAGTTTTACAGCAAATAAGCCTTTCTGAATTTAAAGGGTAATTTTAGGAAGAGTGTGGACACTCATCAAGTGTCGCTATGATATTAGTACGCACGAGTGGAATATGATGTTAAGCATGGAGTTATGCAAAAAGAAAACAATACGTTGTCAAGTATTTACATGATGAATAACGATGAAATGCGTTATTTAATAATTGTAAAGACATTTAAGAAAAGAAAAACAAGGAGATTAGTCAGTTTCATTAGTAAACGTGATAAAGTAGGGGAGGGAGATCATAAATGAATAAGGGTAGACAAATAAATTCACATAGAATGGGAAGGGGTATGCAAGTATTAAAGACATGCTTAAAGACTAATTCACATAGAAGTTCGTTATGGTAAGAACCTAAAGATATCCCCAGTAGAGTTGTCATGATGTCGCGCCCTCTTTTTCTCACGAAATCGGGTTTCAACATTTTTGAGACAACTCCCTTCCTTTTGGAACGGGGTAAGGGATTTGAAGAGTCTCCACCTAATGGTTTAAAGTGCGTTAGGGCACCTAGAGTTAATCGCTCAAATAACCAGTTTACTTCACCAGAGATCGGGTAAGGGCTCGAAATTACCTTGAGGGGAAGGTGTTAGGCACCCCTCGATGTCCACAATGGTGGGTCCTGACCGAACTTAAATTAAACGAATTAGTCTTAAAAGGGAAGAAAACAATTTGGATAAATACAATATTTAACTTATTTTACACAGGAGTATAGGGGGTGGTCCAAAGTTTTTTAGTCTATACGATCATTCCACGCAATGCTTTGCAAATCCCTCGAGTAGGGGTTTTACTCATAGCATTAGCGCATGAGCTATCATTTTTTACTACCCATTTACTATCTTCAAGTGTTACTTAAGCGCACTAATTGATTCTAAACCGTACCATATGCATGCACTACCTGCCCCTTACCTCTGGTCCTGGAGGTATTTAGGACCTCTATTCAGGATGGTTCTAGACTAACATATGTTGCTTAAAATGAGAAAAATCTAGGCGACAAACAAAATTCAAGTAGGACTATCATGTAAGGAGAAAATAAGGGCTCATATTAACCTCCACAAGTAGACAACAAATGCATGCAATTAAATTAGCAGATTTCATTAATATAGGATCATGTAGGCAGGGTATCTAAATGAGTAGAAACAGAATGCAAGACAACAGTTTTATTAGGGCAGGCATCGAAACTTATCTTTTGCCTACTAATTTTATTAAGCCCTGAATCTGGGCACTTTCAGGCAGTAAGATATCACAATTTTAGACCCCCGAATCATTAATAACCCTACAGATTTGCCTAAGTGATTGACAAAATCCTATAGGCATGGTATCTATAACTATTAATTATAGACCTATAGCATGGTTTCTAAGCGAATTACTGATTTTAACTCGTAAAGACATGTTTTATCTCTTTAGATCCTATAGGCATGCTTTCTAATTTGCAGAATTGATTTAAATCCTATAGACATGATATCTAAGTGTTGATTTGATTTAAACCTCTATAAGCATGATATTTATTAGTTTAAATCCTATGGACATGATTTCTAGGTTTTAAAACTGATTCCTTTTACTTCTATAGGCACGGTATCTAAGTTGAAACTTATTCTTTATTTTCTATAGGCATGATATCTAATAATCATGTGTGGGCAGAATTTTAAGAAACTTGCCAGGACTGTTTATTAATTCATACAAATAAGATCCTATATACATGATCACTAATGCATATTGAGATTGGAAACATGGATTTCTAATGCAGAATTAAGAAAAATACTTATAGACAATGTCTCTAGTATCCCAAAAATGTGAAAATGCAGAGTCACAAATAGTCAGTAAACATCCTATAGGCAGAATTTCTAAATGAGTAGTAACATTCACATAATCAACCCAATAAACCTATAGGCAGGATTTCTACCCGAGTTTAACAAAGATATAGGAAAACCCCCTGATTTTACTAATAAGCCCCAAATCTGTTAATTACAGAGATTATTACATTATTATAGCCCATAATGAATAAATTACATAACAGTATCCATACACTATAGGGAGCATCAGCATGCCGAATATAAACATGGGAACCGGGCCTTCAAGCACAACAACTCTGAAGCATATTAGTGATCCATTTAAAATATATTAAACCAGGCTTCCAGTGTGTCAAAGTTCTCAAAGAGCCTCAAGGACCCCGGACAATGCTCACACTAGAACCATACATTCAACACAAAATTCATAAAATATTGGAAAAACAGCCCCAATGTGTCAGAGTTCAAAGGAGTCTCAAGGACCCTAGGCTATAACAAAAATCTGTTGGAACCAAAACCCAAATTTTTAGGGTATATAAAATTGATCCATAATAATAAAAGACTATAACATATAGAAATAAAAGTACTAAATTTTAAAGGAGAAATGCCAAAACAAACATAAAATCAATTTAGATCTAAAAAGATCTAAACATATTCGACCAAAAATAGCGAATTCAAAAAAATAAATAGAAATTGATCCATATCTGGTTTGAACTAGAGATTTGAAACCCTAAAATATGAAAATATTCATACTCACAAGTATTAGGATGAACATAGACGGAATCAGCAAAGCATGAGAGACTTTGAACAAAAACTGGTTTGAGTCTCTTGAGATTCACTTGCCATTTGCGGCGAATGAATCAAGTAACATCAAGGTCGAGTAACCAGTAGAGAGACGAAGCCAAATAAGATAGGGAATCAAGAAGAGATTCCATGACTTAAAGGAAAAATGGGTGACATCGGGGCTAGGGTTTGAGGGGGGGTGAGAGAGAGGATAGAAGACTATCCAAGGACGATGGGTTGGGGAAATGAAATAGGGTTTGGGGGGTTTTGATATATTAAAAGTGGTTGAGGAATTCAGGGCCGTTGATCTTCTAAGATCAATGACCATAATTAGATATCTAGGTGGGCGAGTTTAATTAGACAGGTACGGGTATTGGGTATTTGAGTTTGGGTATTGGGTATTGGGTTGTATGGTTGTTGGGCTGATAGGGTATTGGGCTATTGGGCAGGTTAGAAACAATTAATAAAAAGGGCTATGTTTTAAATACCCATTAATAAAATAATGTATAAAATTATTAATAAATGATAAAAATGCTATTTGTATATGAAAATAATTTATTAAATTACTTAATATTATAAAATATAAAAAATTCATTTTTCGTGTAAATAATGTAATTATGCATATATAGGCTATTATTGCAAAGTTATTGCAATTAATACCTAAAGATACAAATATAATTATGCATAAAATGATTAAAACTTAATATGAATATAAATGATAAATATCAAGTAATAAATCATTATAAAATTATTTTTGATGCAATTAGTAATTATTTAGATAATAAAATGCTGGAATAAATTAATTATAACCTTTTAACATTACAGAAAATTATGGAAAAATATTGTTGATGCTCATGCACTATTTTGAAAGTATATATGCATTTTTAAAAATATATGAGGGAAAAATTGGGTATCAACAAAGGGCACAAGTAAAAGTTTTATAAAATTTGGCCTAGATGACTTTTATAAAAACTAGAGCGAAGTTCAATAATTTATTTTTGTAATAAAAGAAATAAAAATAATTTTTAGGTAATAAACGTGAATGACTTTTACGCAAGACGACTGATGGTGAAGCCACTAAAGCGTTTGCTTAAGGCCTCACCCTTTTAGGGGCCCCAAATTTTAGCCACAGTAGTATACTTGGATAAAGTTGTATTAAGTATTTTAGGTAGAAAGGTTCTTTATAAATTAAAAGAAAGTAAATATTTTAATGTCACGACTCAAGTTCGCCCTCTGTGAATATGTCGCGACGACACCTAATCTAACAATTATAATGTCACGACTCAAGTTCGCCCTCTGTGACTAGGTAAGCCTAACAATTTTTTTAAAAAAGAAATAAATGCAGAAAATTTATAAAAGCCGAAGATAACATATATAAAAATGTTTAAGATGGCACTCGGCATATACAATACAAGATTTCAAAACCATACAACTACCAAAACCCGGAATCCCATGGATCACAAGATATGAATATGACAAAATGCTTTAACTCCGGATTGTTTAAATAAAAAGAAAAGATAGAAAGGCTATCACTACAAGAGAGAATGGAAAAAGGACTCCTCTGTCTGCTAATGCGACAGATATACCTCGAAGTCTCTGGAAAATCACCTTGCCTCAAGGGTAGTAGGGCTGGGTAGAAGTACCTGGATCTGTATACGTAAAATATGTGTAAGAAAGGACATGAGTACACCATAGCGGTATTCAGTAAGTGCCAAGCCCAACCTCGATCGAGTAGTCACGAGGAAGGTCAAGGACCTACCGGTCATATACAATAATATATAGGGAAAAGAAGAAGTATTAAAGTTACACATGGTAATAAGGGTAGCAACAACTACAACTGGAAAAAAATCAGAGAAAGAATACAACTCAATATAGAGATAAAAATCGAGGATCTCCCAGGATACCTTCCTGCAGTTCCAATGTAAATGTGGAGGGAGATCTCCCGGAATACCACATCCGTAGTCCCAAATAAACAAGCAAGGGGGATCTCCCGTAAACACAGACCAACACCACGAAGAATACTCAATTCAAGCACATTTATATCAAGGTAAATCATGTATTTCTAGCCTGGCATGCTGCACAAAAATCAAATAAGGAAATTTGAACAAGTAAAACAGTTAAGTCACTTAGACATGCTTTCCTAAGATAACAGTAGGCTTAACTTTCAATTAGTAAAAACAGGAAAGAAATACACAATTATAGTTACTTGATGAAAACCTGAATTTCAACAATTAGCACATGTACATACTCGTCACCTCATGTACAAGGCGTTTCATATATCAACAGTACCAAATCCTAAGGGGAGTTTCCTCCACACAAGGTTAGGTACGCCACTTACCTCGAACCAGCTCAATCAACCCATTACCACGTTTTTGCCACGAGTATCCGACTCCAAATGTGCCAAATCTGTTAAAGTAATTGCATAATGTAAATATAACTTCAATTAACTAATTAGAATCTAATATGCAATATTAGAAAAATCACCCAAAAAGCCCCCGCCCCACGTCTCGAAATCAGGTAAAATTTACAAATTCGGAATCCTTACACTCCACGAGTCTAAATACATAAAAATTACTCCAATCCGACATCACAATCTTGATCAAAACTCCAAAATTAGGCCTAAGAGCATTTCTAATTTTTCTCCAAATGTTCACCCCAAATTACAATTTAAAGGATGAATTTAAGCATAAATTCATGAAAATTAATCAAAACCAAGTAAGAATTACCTCCCCAAAACACCGAGGTTAAAATCTCTCCCAAAATCGCCAATCCCGAGCTCCCAAATCAATTTCTACGGTTCTGAAACTTAACCCTCAATTCTGCCTCTTTTCTGACAGGTGGAACTGCATCTACGGCTTTGGGACCGCACCTGCAGTCCCGCTTTGCGTAGACCAAGTCGCACCTGCGACTTTTCATTAAATAGGGATTTCTGCACCTGCGAGCTCCATTTCGCAGATGCGGTGCCACTTCTACGATGCCTGGGCCGCATCTGCGGCCAATTCCAATTACTCATCAAACAGCATCTGCGACTAGCCACACACTTCTGTGGGCCCGCACCTGCGGTCCCCAATCCGTAGGTGCTGTTATGCCAGAACTTCAGCAACTACAGCTACTTCCAAACCTTCCAATTTTCTTTTGTCAACCTTTCGAAGTCATCCCAAGGCCCCCGGGACTTCAACCAAAAATACGAACAAGTCATATACCACTATTTGAACTTGTACCAAATCACCCTCAGTTTGAAGCCTAAGGAATCCAAAACTTTAAATTTCTGCTTTCGATCAAAATGCCTATCAAACCTAGTCCGAATTACCTGAAATTTTACACACGCATCCCAAATAAAACAACAAACCTACTCGAACCTCCGGAATTCCATTCCGACCTCGATATCAAAATCTCACTATTGAACCGAAAACTTCAAAAATTCAACCTTAGGGCTTTCAAGTCTAATTTAGCTACAGACCTCCAAAATACAACCCGAACATGCTCCTAACCCAAAAATCACCCAACTGAGCTAACATAATCGCTAGAATTCAATTTCGAGGCCATCTTCACATTGCTCCGACTATGATCCATATTCTAAACCTTAAGCTCTCATTTTGGGACTAAGTGTCCCAAAACACTCCGAAACTTAAAATGAATTCTCCCAACAACTCATAATAGCAGAAACAAACATGGGGAATGCAGTTAATAGGGAACGGGGCATTAATTCTTAAAATGACTGGACGGTTCGTTACATCCTCCCCTTCTTAAAACATTCATTCGTCCTTAAAAGTGTATAAAAACATACATGAAGTAGTGAAAAGATGAGGGTAATGGCTTCCCATATCCTGCTTGGTCTACCAAGTCGCTTCCTCGACCGGCAGACCCCGCCATTGAACCTTCACTGATGCAATGTTCTTCGACCTCACCTTTCGAACCTGCATGTCCAATATCGCTACTGGCTCCTCTATATAATATAGATCCTTGTCCAATTGGACTGAACTGAAATCCAACACGTGCGATGGATCACCGTGATACCTCTGAAGCATTGAAACATGAAATACCGGATGAAGCCCTGCCAAGATGGGAGGTAAGGCAAGCTCATAAACAACCTCCCTAACATGCTGCCATATCTCAAAAGGCCCAATTAAATTCGAACTGAATTTCCCGTTCTTCCCAAATCTCATGACGCCCTTCATAGACGAAACGCGTAGAAAGACTCGCTCTCCAACCATATAGGAAACATCGCAAACCTTCTAGTCTGCATAACTCTTCTATCTGGACTGGGCTGTACGGAGTCTATCCTGAATCACCTTAACCTTCTCCAAAACATCCTATACCAAGTCTATGCCCAATAATCTAGCCTTGCCCGGCTCAAACTAAACCACCAGGGATCTATAACGCCTACCATACAAGGCCTCATATGGTGCCATCTGAATGCTGTACTGATAATTGTTGTTGTAAGCGAACTCAGCCAGTGGAAAGAACTGATCCCAAGAGCCTCCAAACTCTATCACACACGCATAGAGCATATCCTCAAGATTCTAAATAGTGCGCTTGGACTGTCCGTCTGTCTGGGGGTGAAACGATGTGCTTAACTCTACCAGGTGACCAACTCATGCTGCACGGCCCTCCAGAACCGTGATGTGAACTGGGTACCTCTATCTGAAATAATGGAAACTGGAATGCCATGCAGACGGACAATCTCCCGAATATAAATCTCTGTTAAACGCTCCAAAGAATAGGTGATACACATAGGAATGAAATGCACGGACTTGGTCAACGGATCTACAATCACCCGAATGACATCGAACATCCTCAAAGTCTGCGGAAGCCCAACTACGAAGTCCATCGTCATCCACTCCCACTTCCACCCCAGAATCTCTATCTGCTGAAGCAATCCACCCGGCCTCTGGTGCTCATACTTTACCCGCTGACAATTGAGGAACCGAGCTACAAACCCAACTATATCCTTCTGTATTTGCCTTCACTGGTAGTGTTGTCTCAAATCCTGATACATCTTTACAGCACCCGGATGGATGGAATTCCACGAACTATGGGCCTTTTTTAGAATCAAGTCCCGAAGCCCATCAACACCGGGTACACAAACTGGACCCTGCATCCTTTATAGGCCGTCATCACCAATAGTCACATCTCTAGTATCACCCTACAAGATCTTGTCCCCGAGGGCACGTAAATGAGGGTCATCAAACTGGCACTCCCGAATATGATCAAATAAGGAAGACCGAGAAACCACATAAGAAAGGACCCGATTGGGCTCCGAAAGATCCAATCTCACAAACTGGCTGGCTAAGGCCTGAACATCCATCACCGTGGGCCTCTCCGTTGCTGGTAAATAAGCCAAACTCCCCAAACTCTCTGTCGGTGACTCAAGGCATCGACCACTACATTGTCCTTTTCTGGGTGATATGAAATAGTGATATCATAGTCATTCAACAACTCTAACCACCTCCTCTGGCGCAAATTAAGGTCCTTCTGCTTGAACAAATGCTGCAAACTCCGGTGATCAGTATAAATCTCACAAGGCACACCATGCAAATAGTGATGCTAGATCTTCAAAGCGTGAAAAGTAGTAAGTAACTCAAGATCATGGATATGATAGTTCTTCTCGTGCACTTTCAACTATCTAGATACATAGGAAATCACCCTACTGTCCTGCATCAATACTGCTCCAAGGTCAATCCTCGAGGCATCACAATAGACAGTATAAGACCCCGAAATGGTAAGCAATATCAAAACTAGATTTGTGGTCAAAGCTATCTTGAGCTTCTGAAAGCTCTCCTCTCACTCTTCCGTCCATTGGAACGGAGCACCCTTCTGGGTCAGCCTAGTTATAGGTGCTGCAATGGATGAAAATCCCTGAACAAATTGACGGTAATAATCTGCCAAGCCAAGAAAAGTTTAGATCTCTGTAGCTGAGGATGGTCTGGGCCAACTCTGCATAGCTTCCACCTTCTTCGGATCTACCTTTATCCCATGACTAGACACCACGTGACCTAAGAATGCCATGGAATCCAACCAAAACTCACATTTCAAGAACTTAGCAAATAACTTCTTTTCTCTCAAAGTCTGAAGCATTGTCGTCAGGTGCTACTCATGATCTTTCCAACTTTGGGAGTATAACAAAATGCCATCAATAATGACAATGACAAATGAGTCAAGATATGGACGAAATACACTGTGCATCAAATGCATGAAGGTTGTTGGGGCATTGGTAGTCCCAAATGACATAGCAAGGAACTCGTAATGACCATAATGAGTCTTGAAGGCAGTCTTTGGGATATCTGACTCCCGAATATTCAACTGATGATAACCTGAATGCAAGCCAATCTTAGAAAACACACGAGCACCCTATAACTGATCAAACAGGTCATCAATACGATGCAAAGGATAACAATTCTTCACTGTAACATTGTACACCTGGCGATAATCAATACACATATGCATAGAACCATCCTTCTTCTTCATAAACAAGAAAAGAGCACCCCAAGGTGATACACTAGGATGAATGAAACCCTTATCAAGTGATTCCTGTAATTGCTCATTCAACTCAGGAGGAGACATACAGCAAGGAGGAATAGAAATGGGCTGAGTTCCCGGCAACAGATCAATGGAAAAATCAATACTCTATCGGGCGAAATGCCTAGAAGATCAACTGGAAACACATCATAAAAATCTCGTACTACTAGGACCGAATCAATTGTAGTGGTATCAATACTGACATCCCTCACATAAGCTAAATACACATCATACCCATTCTCAACTTTACGTGGAGCCTTAAGGAATGAAATAACTCTACTGGAAGTATGATCTAAGGTACCCCCTCCACTATACTCGCAGTACACCTAGCATAGTCAGCTTCACAGTTTTTGCGTGACAATCAAGAATAGCATAATGGGGGCGACAACTAGTCCATGCCTAGAATAACATCAAAGTCTACCATGCTGAGTAATAACAAATCGGCTATGGTCTCAAAACCACTAAGAGCAATCAAACACGACCGATAAACACGGTCCACATTAAGAGGATCTCCAACAGGAGAAAAAACATAAACAGGAGAACTCAAAGAATCCCGAGATACGCCCAAATGTAGGTCAAAATAAGAGGACACGCCTGGATCGAATAAAACCAATGCATCTCTATGACAGACCAAGATAATACATGTGATGACAGAATCGAAGGCGACAACCTCAGTACGGGCAGGAAGGGCATAGTATTTGGTCTGGACTCCCCCTCTAGGGTGACCTCTACCTCCTTGACCTCCACTTCTAGCTGACTCAGTAGTTGGGGTAGCAACTGGTGTTGTGATCATAGCCTAAAAACTCTATGGGGCATGCTGTGGTTGAGAAGTCTGTGGAGGTGCACCCCCCCAAGTCTAGGTCAATTCCTCACCATATGGTGTGTGTTACCACACTCAAAACAAGCTCTGGGACGATGTGGTGGTTGTGAGTGGCTCGAGCCAGGTCTGCTGGACTGACCACTGAAAGCACCTCGTGCAGGAGGCACACTAGATACTGGAGGTGCATAATAAGGCTCCTGAGGTCTAGGGGGAGCTGGAATACCATTGGTTGCTGGAAGAGTTGAACGAACGGGGTGACTCATATAACCGCTACCATGACGAGTTACAATTGGGGCACGGGCACCAGAATAGTGACCCGACTCTCGAGACCTCTTGGCCTCCCTCTCCTCTCAGTCCCGAGCATGCATACCCCTTACTCTCCCGACAATGTTCACCACCGGCTGATAAGAAATATCCATCTACAACTTTGGTGCCATACTAGGCTTGATACTGGGAATGAGTCCCTCAATAAATCGCGAACCTTCTCGCAAACAGTAGAAACCAAACTTGGTGCATGTCTAGCCAAGTCAGTAAAACAGACAGCATACTCCGAGACAATCATAATGCCCTGTCGCAAATGCTCAAACTCTGTGCGCCATACGTCCCTGAGGCTCTAAGGAACATACCCATCGTGAACATACCCAAAAATTGAGCCCAAGTCAGGGAAGCTGCCTCATTCGGACCGTCTAACTCATAAGCACTCCACCAAGATAGGCAGCTCCTCGAAGTTGGAAGGTAGTGAA
>JASVEL010001677.1:0-177953 GCA_032618575.1 Nicotiana noctiflora
ATGATATAGAGTTAGCCAGTCCATGCCTAATATAATATCGAAGTCCACCATATTTAGGAGCAATAAATCAGCACGGGTCTCAAGACCCTCAATTACTATAATACATGACCGTTGAACTCGATCAACCACAATAAAATCGCCTACTGGTGTAGACACATGAACAAGAACACCCAGTGGATCACTAGGCTGGATCAAGTACGGTGCAAAATAGGAGGACACGTACGAATATGTAGACCCAGGGTCAAATAATGTTGATGCCTTTCTATCACAAACCAAAATAATACCTCTAATGACGTTATCAGAAGACTCAGCTTCAGGTCTGGCGGGAAGTGCATAACATCGGGGTTGTGCCCCACCACCCTGAGCAGTATCTCTAGGACGATTAGTTGCTGGCTGGTCTCTACCTCTATCGGTCTGAGCTCCACCTCTATGACCTCTGCCTCCATATCTATGTCCTCTACCCCCGCCTCTGGTTGTATGGGCAGGCTGTGGGGGAACTGGGGCCTGAACCATAGCACGAGAACCCTGATGCTGAGATCTGTCAGAAGGTCGAGGGGAATATCTTGAAATGTGCCTAAGATCGCCGCACGTAAAACAAGCCCTCGGCTGCTGAAAATGGCGAACTGGTGGTGCACTGATAGGCTGCTGATCAGAATAGCGTGGCTGGGAATTATGATCACCAAAAGCATCACGAGAAACATGAAGAGCTGATTGATAAGGTCTAGGAGGATGGCCTCTATCATGAGAATCTTTACCTCATGACGAGGTACCACTGAATCCACCCGAATTATGGGGTCTCTTATCTGATCCATGACGTGCTCCCTGTGACAGAGCCATCTCGATCCGGTGGACTGCATTAGCCGCTTCTTGAAAAGTCATTTTATTTCCTGCCCCCAAAGCCATCTGTAGTCGAATCGGCTGATTCAAGCCATCAATAAATCTTCTTACCCTTTCCCGATCTATGGGAAGTATGACAACAACATGACAAGCCAGGTCCATGAACCTAGTCTCGTACTGTGTGACAGACATAGAACCCTGATGAAGACGCTCGAATTGCCTGAGCAGAGCCTCCCACTGAGTTGCTGGAAGGAACTTTTCCAAGAACAACTCTGCAAATTGCCCCCAAGTCAAAGATGCTGACCCTGCTGGCCTGGATAGACAATTATCCCTCCACCAAATCTTGGCAGAACCAGATAATTGAAAAGTAGAAAAATCCACACCATTAGTCTCCACAATGCCCACGGAGAACCTCGTGGCAGCTATATAGGAAATCCCGGGGATCCTCTGAAGGAGTGCCACTGAATGTGGTAGTGAACAGCTTGGTAAACTTGTCCAATCTCCATAACACGTCAGCAGACATAGTTGTACCATCATTAGCCTGAGTCACAATAACAGGCTGAGCTGCCTCAACTGGCTGAATCACAGGAACCTGAGCCTGGGGAATTACTGGCTCTGGAGTGCGTGTAGCACGAGTATGATTACCTCCTCCAGCCTGAGAAGTGGCTGGTGCTACTGGTAATAAACCCGCTCTAGTGATATTGTCCATAAAACCTGCTACCCGGACAGAAGCATTCTGAATATCCGGTGAAAACATAATCCCTCATGTGACTTGAGCTGGGCCTACTGGAGCTGCTGGGACTGGAACTTCCTCCTCGATATGAGCCTGAGGTTCTGCCACTTGTGCTGCTGCTCGGGGCTGAGTTCTGCCCCTACCTTGTCCGCTAGGATGACCTCGACCTCGGCCTCTGCCCCTAGCAGAAGCTTCCGCTACTGGGACCTCGGGCTGTTGGTCAGTAGATGAGGATGCACGTGTTCTTGCCATCTGCAGAAGAACCGAGTAGAAATTCAATTAACATTTGAAAGATCAAGTCGCACGACTAGAAAGAATAAAGGGAATATTTTCCTAACTCTGTAGCCTCTGGGGGATAAATACAGACGTCTCCGTACCGATCCTTCAGACTCTACTAAGGTTGTTCGTGAGTTGTGAGACCCGTGCAACCTAGTGCTCTGATACCAACTTGTCACGACCTAGATTTCCCAGCATCGGGAGTTATGATGACGCCTACTAGTGGAAGCTAGGCAAGCCAACTGTTACTTAAATTTTTCATTAGTTACAAATCTCTTCATAAGACTTTAAATAAAATCATATAATTACAGCGAAATAATTAAACTTGCGGAAGACTTAGTCAATTTTATCAAATATGATACAGAAAACCCAAACATGATACACTACCCAAGACTAGTGTCACAATACTCACGAACTTCTAAGAATAATACACACAATTATTTGAAAGAAATATAAGCTGTTTATCTCGAATACATGAGATAACAGAATGAAATACATAGATAGAAGAGACAACGGGTCATGCGGACGCCTGCAAGGCTACCTCGTAGTCTCAGTAGTCGGAATATCCACAATCGTGCTACTGCCGCTGCTGCTATCCGTAACCTGTATCTGCGCAAAAAGAGCGCAGAGTGTAGTATCAGCACAACCAATCCTATGTGCTGGTAAGTGCCTGGCTTATCCCGGCGAAGTAGTGACGAGACTAAGGCCAGTCACCCACATAAACCTGTATAATTGAAATATACATATGCATATACAACAGCAGGAAACATTATCGAACATCTATAAGGAAATAATCTGTTCTAAAATAACAGTCAATAACTCACAATATCCGGAGTAATCTGGTTAATGAAATAAATCTTACTTTCATGTCTCAATTGATTTTTCATTTCATATCTTGTGGTAGGCGTACCACCCGCTCCCAAATGTAACAATAAGCTATATCTTGTGGTAGGCGTACCACCCACTTCCAAATGTAACAATAAGCTGTATCTTGTGGTGGGCGTACCACCCGCTCCCAAATGTAACAATTAGCTGTATCTTGTGGTAGACGTGCAACCCGCTCCCAAATGTAACAATAGGCTACCGGCAACTATGGCCAATGCCAAGATTCAAATCACTTTGTGGTCGGCGTGCCACACGATCCCATTTCTTATCATATAAGTGGTCGGCGCGCCACACGATCCCAAATTCTTTAATAATGTATATTACCGGCGTTAAGCCAATAATCTCGGATCAACAGTATTTATATTACCGGTGTAAAACCAATAAATGACAATAATTCAATGATATATCCCCCGTTACCAGTGTAACACCAATAACTCTTAATCAACAATTCATACATAACCCAATTCCTATTCTCTCAAGCTAGGATAGAACAAACACTTACCTCAAATGTTTACGAACAAGTCAATCCATAGCAATGCCTTTTCCTTTCCAATTTGGCTCCAATCCAATCGTATCTATACACAATTGACTTAATATCATCAATTCTACTTAACAAACTAGTTCACATGGCTAAATATAAGTTTTACAACATTCGGCCAGGAATAGAAAAAATTGACCCCGGGCCCAAATGATCGAACCCCGAGTTTCGAACCAAAATAAATTCACCCAATCATTCATGAGTACAAATATATAATTTATTCTCAAATCGGACCTCAAATTGAGGTCAAAATCCCAATTTTTATTAAAACCTAAGTTCTACCCAAATCCCCCATTTTTACCCATGAAAAACCTTAAATTGAAGATGAAAACATGATAGATGATGTTAAAGTTTGAAGAAATTGAGTAAAAGTTGACTTACCTATGATTTGTAGAAGAGGGAGTTCGTGAAAAATCGCCAATGGATGTTTTGGGTTGTGAAATATGAAAAATGAGGCTGGAAATCGTAATTTACAGGTCTCTGTATTCGCATTTGCGAGAAGGGGTTCGCAAATGCGAACCCCGACAAAATTCTGGAATTTGAAAAATAAGCCAAGGATGAGAAGTTCGCATTTGTGAACTTTTGTTCGCATTTGCGAAACCAAGGCAAAACTGGGAAGTTCGCATTTGCGAACTTTTGTTCGCATTTGCGAACCAAGGCACAAAACTGAGAAGTTCGCATTTGCGAACCAAGGCACAAAACTGGGAAGTTCGCATTTGCGAACTCTGTAGGTCAGGTGCTGACAGCAACTTTCTAACATGAAAAATTGATCTCGTGGCCTATCAAAAATTCACCCGAGCCCTCGGGGCTCCAAACCAAATATGTACATTGAATTAAAAATATCATACGAACTTGCTCGCGCGATCAAATCGCCAAAATAACATAAAAATCAATGATTTGAGCCTTAAAACTCAAGAATTCTTTCAAAATTTCATAACTTCCATAATTTCCAATTTAAGGCCGAAACACGTTAAACGACGTCCGTTTTCAACCAGACTTTACAGGAAGCGCTTAACCAATATATATGACTTATACCGGGTGTCGGAACCAAAATACGAGCCCGATACCATAGCATTTTAATCAAATTTCAGTTTCATTTCCCTTAAATATTTTCAGAAAATAATTTAACAGAAAAATTCTTTTACCGGGGTTCTAGACCTCTGATTTCAATTCGGGGCACACGCCCAAGTTCCATATTTTTCTACAGATTTTCTAGGACCGTCAAATCACGGGTCCGGGTCCGTTTTCCAAGAATGTTGACCAAAGTCAACTATATCAATATTAATATAAAAAATTCTTCAAATTTTCCACATATTTCATATGTTTCAACATAATAATTTTCCAGCTTCGCGCTTGGACTGCGCACGCAAATTGAGGCAACTATAAATGAGGTTTTCAGGACCCCAGAAGCTCAAAATGATTAATAAAACAAGTGATGACCCTTTAGGTCGTCACACTACTCTCTGACTCCTCTATATATTTTTCGTCTCGTAGGCGTTTTTGCGGTAGGTAGAGTGCCTGCGTTGGACCAATGTTCGAACCGGGGTACTTCTCCACGTTCTCAAGAGGTGTCACCGGTTACGGCTTCAATGCAGGGAGCTTGAGGAGCGCTTGAGGGATGACCCTCGTAACCAAGAGTTGGTTGGGGAGTTAGCGTGAGCGGAGTTGCAGAGGGATCAGGTGCTCGGCCGCGTTGAGACCTTGGAGGGGCGGTTGCGCCAGGCGAATGATGAGATGGAGGCTGGATGAGGGCATCTTTGGAGAGCGAGCGTCGGTGCGTGGCCAAGGTGACGGCGGTTACCTCGGAGTGGAGTGGGAAAAGTTGCCGCCGTGGAGGGGGAATTGGCCGACTAGAAGCATAGGCTAGTCGAGGCTTCTGCCAGGACGGCCGAGCTTGAGGGGATCATCCGTGCCAATGACTCCCAGCTGTCGGCTATAAGAGCTGCTTCTGCCTCCAGGGAGGGGGGCCTCGAGTAGCAGATCATGATGCTGGAGAGGAATGCTCAAGACATCGCAGGGCAGATAGCGCTCCTTGAACAGGAGAACCGGCGTATCCAAGAACAGTCTGCGTGCTTGGGTAGTTCCCATGAAGCTTGGGTTTATGCCGAAGCGCAACGGGACATATATAATCATCTGTTTGCGGCCGGCCTGATTATTGAGGGAGCCTTCGAGCAGGCGTGTCAGAAAGCGCGTAAGGCCCGTGAGGAATGTGGTTTTGACGCCGCGACGCCTGGCAATAATGACATTCCTGGTGGGAGCATAGCTGGAGCTGGGAATGATGGGGGCGCAGCGGAGGCCGGCGGGAGCAGAGCAGGGGCCGACGAAGGCGGAGCTGGCGATAGAGCGGTGCAGGCCGGTGATGATGGAACTGGAGCGGATGGCATTGTTGGTAATGCCTAGTTGATTGATGATTAGTCGATTGTACCCCTTTTTTTACTTGTTGCTGTGTGTGGCTGTTTTTCTTCTTCTTTCTCCTTTTTTTTATTTGATTGATTGTTATGGTTAACTTTGGACAATTCTTGATTTGGGGCGGACGGGCGTGACCCGCTCTCGCCTGTTTTAATTTAAAATGGGGGGGGGGGGGGAATTTCCCCCTTTTTCTTCTGTACTCTTACTGCTCGTTATGCTGTGCGTTTTTCATTCATCTGGTCATTAGTTGTTTTGGATCGAGGGCTCATGGCTCGAGTTTTACTTCAACTGTCGTTAAATTTATATTGGCGAAGGCTTGTGGCCTGAGTCCCAGTTTAACCGTGGTTGAACTTCATTGAATCTTTTTGAGTCGAGGGCTCATAGCCCGAGTTTCACTTCAACTGTCATTGAATTTGTATTGGCGAAGGCTCGTGGCCTGATTCCCAGTTCAACCGTGGTTGAACTTCGTTGAATCTTTTTGAGTCGAGGGCTCATAGCTCGAGTTTCACTTCAACTGTCATTGAATTTGTATTGGCGAAGGCTCGTGGCCTGAGTACCAGTTCAACCGTGGTTGAACTTCGTTGAATCTTTTTGAGTCCAGGGCTCATAGCCCGAGTTTCACTTCAACTGCCGTTGAATTTATATTGGCGAAGACTCGTGGCCTGAGTCCCAGTTCAACCGTGGTTGAACTTCGTTGAATCTTTTTGAGTCGAGGGCTCATAGCCCGAGTTTCACTTCAACTGTCGTTGAATTTATATTGGTAAAGGCTCGTGGCCTGAGTCCCAATTCAACCGTGGTTGAACTTTGTTGAATCTTTTTGAGTCGAGGGCTTATAGCCCGAGTTCCAATTCAACTGTCATTGAATTTATATTGGCGAAGGCTCGTGGCCTGAGTCCCAATTCAACCGTAGTTGAACTTTTGTTGGTTCTTTTGAGTCGATGGCTCATAGCCCGAGCTTCACTTCAACTGTCATTGAATTTATACTGGTGAAGGCTCGTGGCCTGAGTCCCAGTTCAACCGTGGTTGAACTTTGTTGAATCTTTTTGAGTCGAGGGCTCATAGCCCGAGTTTCACTTCAACTGTCGTTGTATTTATATTGGCGAAGGCTCGTGGCCTGAGTCCCTGTTCAACCATAGTTGAACTTTTGTTGGTTCTTTTGAGTCGAGGGCTCATAGCCCGAGTTTTACTTCAGCTGTCGTTAAATTTATATTGGCGAAGGCTTGTGGCCTGAGTCCCAGTTCAACCGTGGTTGAACTTCGTTGAATCTTTTTGAGTCGAGGGCTCATAGCCCGAGTTTCACTTCAACTGTCGTTGAATTTATATTGGCGAAGGCTCGTGGCCAAAGTTCCAGTTCAACCGTAGTTGAAATTTTGTTGGTTCTTTTGAGCCGAGGGCTCATAGCCCGAGTTTCACTTCAACTCTCATTAAATTTATATTAGCGAAGGCTCATGGCCTAAGTCCCAGTTCAACAAGGTTGAACTTCGTTAAATCTTTTTGAGTCGAGGGCTCATAGCCCGAGTTTCATTTCAACTGTCGTTGAATTTATATTGGCGAAGGCTCGTGGCCTGAGTCCCAGTTTAATCGCACTTGAACTTTTGTTGATTCTTTTGAGTCGAGGGCTCGTAGCCCGAGTGTTAACTAGATGAATCAAGCTTGCTCTAATTGGGTTTCTAACCCTTCGTTCGTTGTTTTCCCTTTGTTTTTGACTTCAGGAAAAGCTACGTGATCCTGCTTTGAAATTCCCACGGACGGTGCCAAATTGTATGACCCAGAATGTTTATGAACATTTATGAGCTCAAAACAATTATTAAAAATAGAGGGCCAATCATAGCAGGTCGTAACACATCCGAGATTCAGTAAAGGAAAAGAGAAAGAGAACATGTGTAAAGATAGCAGAAGATATTTAGTGATCTTTTATTCATGACAATGGGTTAATCTACCTCTCCATGGAGAGGTTCAGATCCTTACAATCGTGTTTTTTTTAGATCTACTGTCATTTTGCATTATCTTGTCTTGGTTCTCACTCTGTGCTATACTCTATATTTCTTAGAGCTCCCATGGGGAGAGAGTGGAACCCCTTTTCTGATGATTTCTTTGGTATTTATAGGTCTTAATTATGATAGTTAACTTTCTTTGGAGATCGATTCCGTGTCGTGAAACTATTGTGGGCGTACCCGCAAGGCGTCGTCTCTGAAAAAAGAGCTTTAGGCGGCTATGAATAATAACCTGTGGTCGAGGACGACCTCGCTACTTATGGCGTCTGCGCCCAGTTGGGGGCGGCCTCGACGCTTGTCGTGCGCATATGGGCCGAGGGGAGTGATTAATTTATTCCGAGTATTATAAGGTCGAATTGTAGCTCATACATTACCATTTAAAAATAACTTTCACACAAGACCAAGTTGTAATTTAATTATTCTCCTAATATATAGGATTTTTAAATTAAATAAAATTTTGCTTCTAAAACATTTCCTTATTTAAAGTATATAGAAGTTTATAATATTTGAACTATTAAAATTTACTATAAATAAACTATTTTGGCTTTTCTATATCATTTTACCATAAAGATGTACTCCAAATTTAGTGGGAAAAAACTAATTTGAATTAATTATAATTCCTTCAAAATACATATGAAGGAAATTTTATCAACTTTTGCCTTTGAATTATGTTCGTCTCACAACCAAGGGGTAGCAAAGGGTCTCTAAATTTTTTTATTGTTAATATGATTCCTTTGAAATAATTTTTTAGAAAAAAGTATCCTATATGTAGTTAAAAAAAAGAGAATTATCTTTTAAATAAGGAACAAAATTTTATCTTTAAAGTATTTAGCTATTTTTAATTTAAATAAAAGAAAAATATATTAAGTTTATTACAATTCTGTCTAATATGAATTATGAAATACACTTCGGTTTACATGGTTAAAAGAAAAATAGAACTTAATCTATATCTATATCTATATTATATGAAAAGTACGAATGCCCTTAGCGAAATGTCGTTAGTCTTTTTTACCCTTTAAAAATAAATCTCACATTAGGTAAAATAGTAATTTAAATATTCTAATATTTAAGACTTTATAATCAACCAAAATTTTTCATATTAAATAATTGCCTTTTTTGGCTTTTTGCACTACGATGCAAGAAATCTAAAAATTTATGTTATAAAATAATAAAAGAAGAAGAACAATACTGCAGAGAAAGAGAGAGAGAGAATTCTTATTGAATTTTAGGATGGATTATAATGGAATAGAACCCTCTATTTATAGGGAGAGTTTGACTTAGCCACCAAGTAATAAACCCTAGAATCTCTCTAAATATGGACATTCACCATAAATAGAATTCTATTTATAACACTCCCCCTTGAATGTCTATTCAACAGGTAATGTGCGTCGTTAAAACCTTAACTAAAATAAAACCCAGTAGGAAAAAAAATTTAGAAAAGGAAAAAGAGTACACATGTTTAGAAATGCGCTTATTGGTTGCCTCGTTAAAAACCTTGCAAGGAAAACCCAGTGGGACAAAACCTTGTAAGAGAAAAAGAGTGCAACGCGCATTAACTCCCCCAGATGAGTGCATCAATTCACATCCTTGAGCGTTTACATCCCAATCTTGTGCACTAGCTTCTTGAAGGTTGACGTCGATAAGGATTTTATATCAGTTTAAATGTATTTTCATAATGACATAATATAGAGATCTCTTCATTCATATATTCAGGTACCTGAATCTCTCATGAGATATTATGAAGTGTTATGTCATGTGATATTCTAGATCACTTGCCTCCTTTATTGTGATCATTTTGATCATTTGCTCACCTTCTTTATCAAGAATTTTATATGAAACTGACTTGTCTATACGCTTTAAGCTTACCATAGACTTTGTCCTTCTAGGACTTATTATAATATGAGCATTTGCAGTGAGAATATAGTTACTTTCTTTGAGTTAGCAAATGCGTCTGGCATGCTTTGCAATAAATTGCACATGAATTATCCTTTATGAACTTCAAGTTCATATTATTTTATTTGAGAATCTAGATGTATAAATGATAATTCATTCCATGTAACATTTTCTCAACAGTTGTATCCTGTCTCCCCCTCATGTTAGAAAAAACTAACTTGTTTCCTCAACTTTGAGAACTCATCTTTGTGCGTTATGGTGTTAATCAAAATATACACCGCACATCAATAATAATAAGATGGAATTATTTGGTTCCTGACCATGAACCACTTGTGAGGGGAGAAAATAATATACTTTCGTATATAATGTATGTCAAACTGATATATATAACTTTGTTCTCATAAGCAATAGTTTAGCTATTAAGTGGAGGCACTCAATAAATAATTTTGCTAAACTAGTTGTGATGTAGACCAACTTATCAAGATAAACTTTTTGAATAGAAAATCTGAAATATGCTCTAAATTAAATTATTGAGCAAGTTACCTCGCACACACCGGCCAGATTGCGGATTAATAATAATTGCACATGTAGCCATCTCATTGATGCATCTTATGTGGTATACATGGAGGGTGAATGAGCCCATATTCACCTTTGATATTTCCAGCATTCATTGGATTCAATCCCAATTTTAGTTGATCAATTAATTAATGAGAACAAGCAATGTAAGAGAATTCGTAAAGAACTTTCTAGTTCTTTAATATTTGCCCATGTGAATTCTCTATTATTTTTGCACATCATACTTAAATTGATATGGCAAAACTAATTATGCCAACCGGATAAATTATCAATATTGATAAACTTCAAATTTACACCATGATGTGTCAAATTATGAATAAACTTCAAGTTTATTATGATATGGGCTTTCATATCAATATTCACTTTATTGTGGTATTCTTTGTTTATGTAGTACAAAGTAGAGAATAAAGTGGGTATCTTTTCACATACATATTACCCCGCTACAATTTGTAGTAATAGAAGATATTAAATCTTTCTTTTATTTATAGTCTGAATATAATCAACCGCTTTCGCGTATACTTTCGAAACTGAATAAGTTTCTTTGAGACGTACTACAACACAATACCTTATTGGCAATTAATTGTGTTTTTCCAAAATAGTGGTAGTTGGCTCTTCCAGAGCTCTCAATTAATTAATAGTACCACATAATCATCAACACCTATATGGTGAATCTCTTTCAAAGAGAAACTTATACTATTATGGTCATGGCCAAAATTATATGCAAGATATGTTTCTTGCATTATTGTTGTCCTTTAATAATCACATTGCCAAAATATTTTGGCGTACAATAGGTACGTGACCAATGGCCATTCATGCCATAATAATGATATTATTTTTTTATATCATCTCAAACCTCCTTCTAGAGGTGAGTGTGGTATATTCAATACCAATAGCATGTTCATATTCTTTCAAGAATGAATATGTCTTCATAAATCAGATGTTGTCACATTCCCATCATGAATGGACCATAATCATCTATATGTGCTATATAAAATCTCACGTCAAATCGATGACAAATATTTTCACAAAGTGTGGGATTATTTTGAGAATCATTATTGTTCTCATTACCACAAATGATGACGATTATAATTTCGTTTATTGCCACGTCCACATCCATTGATACCTTCACGGTAATAATTTTGTCTTCTTTCAGACTTATCACATATTGCTATCACATTCTCTTAAGGGAATGAGAATGGAGAAAATTCAATGGGACGAGTTTTCACTTCTTGTGCGCATGATCATACATGACTTTGATCATGGCAAGACATAGAAATTTTACCACTTCATGTGGGTGTAATTTCTTAAAAACTCCATTAGAGTTATAATTAAACTTTGTTGTCTTTGCCTGTATATAAAATCAAATTATAGAATTTCAAGAATTTGAAAGAGAAAAGTAAAATACTTACCTTAAATCCAGAATTTTAATCATAAAGGAAGTTCATGAAATAATTGACAATCATTATGCTCAATCCCAAAGTTTCTACTCAATTGGTTAGAGTCTCGTGCTGATAACGTATCATAAAATAATAAAAGAAGAAGAACAATATTGCAGAGAAAGAGAGAGAGGGAATTCTTATTGAATTTTGGGATGAATTACAATGGAATAGAACCCTCTATTTATAGGAAGAGTTTGACTTAGCCACCAAGTAATAAATCCTAGAATCTCTCTAAATATGGACATTCACCATGAATAGAATTCTATTTATAACAAGAACATAAATATGAAATAAACTTTTACCTTATATAGGGCTATAGCCTATAAGGCAAACATAGTAATTAAGTAATATATAATGCCTAACTAGAAACTTTCGTTAACTTATACGTAACTAAAGAGTTGAAAGGATCAAATTAAAATTAACATTGATCTTATTTATATTTGGTCCAATAAATTTTTCTTCCTTTACTTTTTAGAGTATCATTACCATAAATCCATGATAATTAAGAATAAGTTGATCATAAGTTTTATGTAAAGGCTTTTAAGTGAAATAAGTACGTAATAAATAATAGCATTTGGGTTATGGGGCTACATCAAGGATCTGCGCTAAGCCCTCTCTTATTTGCCTTGGTAATGGATGCTCTAACTCGCCATATTCAAGGGGATGTGCCATGGTGTATGCTCTTTGCTGACGACATAGTCTTGAAAGATTAAGCGATAAATTTGCTTTACTAGATGAATTTCTATTGAAAATAGTTTTCAGGGACTAATTACACACACTTTGTGTCCAAGACAGAATATCTAGAGTGCAAGTTTAGCGCCGAGTCGAGCGAAGTAGGCTGGGACGTGAAGCTGGGATCTCAGGTCATAGCCAAGAGGGACAGTTTCAGATATCTTGGATCGGTGATTCAAGGGGACGGAGAGATTGACGGGGATGTCACTCACCGTATAGGAGCGGGGTGGTTGAAGTGGAGGCTCGCATCGGGAGTCTTGTGTGACAAGAAAGTTCCACAGAAACTCAAGGGGAAGTTTTATAGAGCGGTGGTTAGACCTGCCATGTTGTATGGGGTGGAGTGCTGGCCTGTGAAGAACTCTCATGTCCAGAGAATGAGAGTTGCGGAGATGAGGATGCTCAGGTGGATGTGCGGGCTCACCGGATTAGATAAGATTAAGAATGAAGTTATTCGGGAGAAGGTGGGGGTGGCCCCAGTGGATGAGAAGATGCGAGAAGCGAGACTCAGGTGGTTTGGGCATGTGCGGAGGAGAAGCCCTGATGCACCGGTGAGGAGTTGTGAGCGACTGGCGGTGGTTGGCGCGAGTCGAGGCAGAGGGAGGCCTAAGAGGTATTGGGGTGAGGTGATTAGGCAAGATATGGCTAGAATGGGGATTTCCGAGGACATGACCCTTGATAGGAAAGTTTGGAGGTCTAGTATTAGGGTTGTAGGGTAGGGCCTTCTAGAATTCTTAGTACTTCTGTTAGGGGCTGAGTGGGGTTTGGTAGCGATCTCTATAGTTAATTAATGTATTGTGTTGTGCCTCTTATGGTGGTAACCGATTGGTATTATTGCATGTCATTCTACTTTTGGTTTTATGTTTAGATAATTATTTATTTGATTTATCCCGGATTTACTAACATTGTTTTGTTTTGTTTTGTTTTGTTTGTTGATTTTCTCTCTCTTTTCCTGAGCCGAGGGTCGGCCGGAAACAGCCTCTCTACCCTTTCGGGTAGGGGTAAGGCTGTGTACGTATTACCCTCCCCAGACCCCACTTTGTGGGAACATACTGGGTAGTTGTTGTTGTTGTTGTTGGCATTGAGTGTATATCTATATTATATTAAAAATACAAAAATAATTAGCGAAATAACGTTCGTCCTTTTTACCATTCAAAAATAAGTTTCACACTAAACAAAATAATAATTTGATCTTCCTAACAGTTAGGCTTTGAAGTAAGCTAAAATTTTATTTATTAAATATTTTATTATCTAAATTAGGTAGAAAGTCCCAATATCTAGAACTTTAATGGCAATTAACATTTACCTTATATAAGAGTTATATACAACAAATATTTGAACGGTAGATTATAATGAACTTTAAATTTAATTGGAATTATGGAATTTATGTAAATTAGATAGCGGAGGACTAAATTCAATTCGTGTTCAAATTTACTATGGGAAGACCGTAAGACTCCAATTTCAAAAGGCGTATTTTGTATAGGAATTTACCTTATAATATAGGACCTTAAAGCTGAGTTTTCCTCTTTCTCTTTTTGGTAGTACTAAATTTTAACCAAAAATAGAGTTCTAACTAACACTGCCTTTCTAATGCATGTATTAAAATCTATATATGCTCATCATTGTGATGACCCGACCCATTTTCTCAGGTATTATCGCCCCGTTTTTCCCGTATTATGTTGATATATGTTTCAAAATCAGTATTTGGGTTGATCGGGTAGAATTGGATTGATTTCAGTAGGAAATGACACACTTAGTCTCTTTTAAGAAGGCTTAAATTGGAAAAGTCAACCGGATGTTGACTTGTGAGTTAGAAGGCTCGTAATTGAATTTCGATGATTCGGTTAGCTCCAAATGATGATTTAAGGCTTAGGAGCGCAAACGAAAGTAATTTTGGAGGTTCGGTGAAGAAGTTAGCCTATTTTGGCGAAGTTAGTATTTTGGCGACTTCCGGTTGATAGGTGAGATTTTGATCCGAGGGTCGGAATGGAATTCCAAGAGTTGTAGCTTCGTTAAGTGATTTGGGATATGTGTACAAAATTTCAGGTCATTCGGACATCGTTTGGTTGGGTTTTTGATCGAATAAGAATTTTGAAAGTTATAGTTAAACTTAAGCTTGAATTTGCTGAAACGGACGATTTTGATGTTAATGATAGTAATTTTATGATTTGAGCAAGTTGGAATGAGGTAATATATCATGTCTGTATATTTGGTTGAGGTCTCGGGGGTCTCGGGTGTGTTTCGGTTGTCCAACGGGTCATTTTTGAAAGATTTTGCCGTTTTGAGCATAAATGTAATGATCCAAAGGTCTATTTTTAGTTCTAGAGATCCAAATTTGATTTCGAGACTTCGATAATTTAAATCATGAATTATAGGACTGATCTGGAAATTTTGGTTTAATTTCATCAAGTCGCGATTGAGTTTTTGATGTAATATGTGAGTTAATTGTTTAACGAGAGAAATTGGTATTGAAATGAGCAAATGAGCTCCAAATTTAGTTTTTTTTGAACCACTAGATCTGTATCAACATTACGGAGCCATATAAAAAAGAATCGTCTAATTTTGAGTTCGTATGGTGGAGTTAGAGCCATTTTAATACAAAATGGCTGTGCTGCAATTTAGAGAAAAAGCTGCTGCAATGAATAGTAATATGAATAGTACCCGTGAATAGTGTCGTGAATAGTACCTGTGAATAGTACGTGGGTGAACAATATTTGTTAAAAAATCTGGACAGAAGGTTTTTAATTGGCATTTCATCCGCGAGCAAAATAATTTCTCACCATTGTTGAACACATTTTGGAGATTTTGGACGAGGGTTAAAGAGGATTTCAATTGAAAATCAATTGGAGGTAAGTTTTATGATTTAATTACATGTTTTTATACAAGAATCATCCATGGAATTCATGAATTTATGGCTAAAAATCAAGAAAATAGGGCTTGGAGCAAAAATATTAAAATTAGGATTTGAAGGACCATTTGTGGTCCGAATTGGGAGTTCTTGGTATGATGGACTCATGGCGAGACGCGGATTTCGAAAATGTAAATTTTAGAATTTTTCGTGATGTGGGCCCCGGGCTCGGGTTTTGCCAATTTTGTGATTTTGAATATTTTTCGAGTTCTTTCGATTGGGTTATGTCCCATTAGCATATTATGATGTATTACTTATGATTTTGGATAGATTAGATGCGCGTGGAGGCCAGTTTGAGGAGCAAAGGCGTCGCGGGCATGAGTTTTCGCCGGTTCGAGGTGGGTAATACTTGTAAATGATGTCCTGAGGGTTAGTAATCCCCGGACTTACACATCTTAGTGTTGTATTGAGGTGACTTGTACCCCGGATAACGGGCGTGGGGTAGAGCACCATTGGGGATTGTGACTTGGTCCGTCCCGCGTAATGAATAATAACACCTAATTGCTTGAAATTGAATTGACATCCTAATAAAAGATATTAATTATTATGAATTGGACTAATTATCATGCTTGGGCTTTGAGCCGATTATTTGAATCCTTCAGGGATTGGTATCACTGTCTTGATAACACTGCGCATACTTTTGTCTCGGTCTAAGGTTTTTAAATGGTATTTTGCTACTCAGCATTTTTATAAGGTTATGAAAAACTTGAACAAGGTCTTAATGACATTTCTAACTGTGAGCTAATATGATATTGTTGCCCGGGAGGCTTTTCTTGATTATTTGTTAGGCTGATTGGGGCCGAGGGCCATATGTTAGAGCATGATGATTTATGTGAGCATATACATACACATGCATGGATCGGACTGCACGCTGCAGTAGTATTTGGATCGGGCTGCGCGCCGCGACAGGTGTGATATTGATATTGCGCTTGGGCTGTAGGAGCCCCTTCGGAGTCTGAACCCCCACAGTGAGCGCGGGCGCCTTTGCATGGATCGGGCTGTACGCCACAGCGTCATATGCATTGCATGGCATACATACATTGGTTTACGTGTACTGCGTGTCATAACATTTAGCACTCATACATTACTGGCACACATGCATTATTTGCCTTATTGATCAGATCTCCTGGTGGAAATTGTTAAGGAGAGCTGAGCCCAAGGGGCTGATTTGTCACGACCCGGATTTTCCACCATCGGGAGTCATGATGGTGCCTACTAGTGGAAGCTAGGCAAGCCAACTATTACTTACATTTTTCATTAGTTACCACTCTCTTCTTAAGACTTTGAATAAAATCATATAATTACAGCGGAATAATTAAACTTAGCGGAAGACTTAGTCAATTTTATCTAATATGATACAAAAAACTCAAACATGATACACTACCCAAGACTGGTGTCACAATACTCACGAACTTCTAAGAATAATACACATAATCGTCTGAAAGAAATTAAGTTGTTTATCTCGAATACATGAGATAACAGAATGAAATACATAGTTAGAGGAGACAACGGGTCCTGCGGACGCCTGCAAGGCTACCTCGAAGTCTCAGTAGTCGGAATATCCACAATCGTGCTACTACCGCTGCCGTTGTCCGTAACTTGTATCTGCGCAAAAAGAGCGCAGAGTGTAGTATCAGCACAACCGACCCTATGTGCTGGTAAGTGACTGGCCTATCCCGGCGAAGTAGTGACGAGGCTAGGACCAAACACCCACATAAACCTGTACAGTTGAAATATATACATATACAACAGCAGGAAACATTATCGAACATTTATAAGGAAAGAACACACTTTGAAATATATATGTACAAAAACATTTATAAGGAAATACTCTGCTCTGCAATAACAGCCAATAACTCATAATATCCAGAGTAATCTAGTCAACATAATTAAATCTTACTTTCGTGTCTCAATTCTTTATTTTTCTTTTCATATCTCGTGGTAGGCGTACCACCCGCTCCCAACTGTAACAATAAATTATATCTTGTGGTAGGCGTACCACCCGATCCCATTGTATCAATAATTATATCTTGTGGTAGGCGTACCACCCGCTCCCAAATATATCAATAGGCTACCGGCAACTATGGCCAATGCCAAGATTCAAATCACTTTGTGGTCGGCGTGCCACACGATCCCAATTCTTATCATAAAAGTGGTCGGCGTGCCACACTATCCCAATTCTTTAATATATAAGTGGTCGGCGTGCTACACGATCCCAATTCTTTAATATATATGTATACCACAAAATAACGAGAAATAACCAAGTAATAACACAATAAGGAATATCTCAAAAGAAACTCAACAATTAACAACAGTTAATAAGTCCACAAGGAAAAACAAAGTATAATGGAAAAATAATTAATATCAAGTCAAGGAATAGCAAGTAGTTGCACGGCATCACCCTTCGTGCTTTTACTCTCATCCTCACCAAATAAGCAAATAAAGTGTACGGCATCACCCTTCGTACTTTTACTCTCATCCTCACCAAATAAGCAAATAAAGTGTACGACATCACCCTTCGTACTTTTACTCTCATCCTCACATCCATGGTACGGCATGATCCTTCGTACATGGTTTAATAACGAGGCACAGCATGATCCTTCGTGCATAATAAATAACATGGCACGACATTAACCTTCGTGCATAATCAATAAAACATGGCACGGCATTAACCTTCGTGCATAAATAATAAATCAAGGCACGGCAATAACCTTCGTGCATAAATAATAAATCAAAGCACGGCATCACCCTTCGTGCATTATCACTCTTCCTCACCCAAATAATAATCACAGTTAAGGGCAAAGAATGAAACAGTAAATCATAAACCGTCCCAACAAGGGCAATCAATAATCATCTTCACAACAAGTCCCGACAAGGGAGAACAATAACAATTCTACAACTCGGCAAGAGTTCAACAATTTATCTTCAAATATGTCTCGCAACAAGTATTAACAATGACTCACGGTCATGCTAGACGCCAGTGTATGGATGCTCGTCACCACAGCCCATACACCGCACTCGATCACATAACACATAGCACATAATCCTTTTCCCTCAAGCTAGGATAGAACAAACACTTACCTCGAATGTTTATGAACAATTCAATCCGTGGAAATGCCTTTTCCTTTCAAATTTGGCTCCAATCCAATCGTATCTATACACAATTGATTTAATATCATCAATACTACTCAACAAACTGATTCATAAGGCCAATTACAACTTTTACAACATTCTGCCCGGAATAGTGAATTTCGACCCCGGGCCCACATGGTCGGAACTCGGGGTTCGGACCAAAATCCGGTTACCCATCCCCCCACGAGTTCAAGTATATGATTTGTTTCAAAATCGGACCTCAATTCGAGGTCCAATTTCCCAATTTATGAAAAACCCTATATTCTACCAAAAACAAGAAATTCTACCATGAAAACCTTTGATTTCTATTGAAAAACATGTTTAATGTTGTTAGGAATTGAAAGAATTAAGTAAAAAGTGACTTACAATTATTTTGAAGAAGAGGGAGTTCGCGAAGAATCGCAAATGGGTGTTTTTGGGTTCGGAAATGTGAAGAATGAAGCTGGAAATCGTGATTTACAGGTCCCTGTGTTCGCATTTGCGAACATGGGTTCGCAATTGCGAACCCCGACCAATTTCTGGAGTTTGAAAAATAAGCTAAGGCTGGGAAGTTCGCATTTGCGAACTTTTGTTCGCATTTGCGAAGCCAAGACAAAATCTGGGAAGTTCGCATTTGCGAACTTTTGTTCGCAATTGCGAACACAGGCAAAATATGGGAAGTTCGCATTTGCGAACTATTGTTCGCATTTGCGAACACAGGCAGAATATTGGGGAGTTCGCATTTGCGAACTATTGTTCGCATTTGCGAACTCTGCAGAATATTGGGGAGTTCGCATTTGCAAACTCTGCAGAATATTGGGGAGTTCGCATTTGCGAACTATTGTTCGCATTTGCGAACTCTGCAGACTAGGTGCTGACAGCAACTTTCTAACATGAAAAATTGATCTCGTGGCCTATCCAAAGTTCACCCGAGCCCTCGGGCTCCCAAACAAACATGTACACAACTTCAAAAACACATTACGAATTTCTTTGTGCGATCACATCGCCAATATCACATCGTTTTCATCAAATCAAGCCTCCAGTTCATGATTTTCATACTTTTGGTTTTCAAAACTTTCAAACTTGGAACTCAAGGTCCAAAACATATCAAACGACATCCGAATGTCACCAAACTTTGTAGAAAGCACATATATAATATTTAAGACTTGTACCGGGCGTCGGAACCAAAATACGAGCCCGATACCAAGGTCAATTAATTCATTTTCCTTTAACAATTACATCAAAAACAATTTCACGTAAAAATTCATAACTTGGGCTCTAGGCCTCAGAATTCGACTCCGGACGCATGTCCAAGTCCCATATTTTCCTACGGATCTTTCGGGACCATCCTACCTCGGGTTCGGGTCCGTTTACCAAAAATGTTGACCGAAGTCAACCATATCAATATTAATATCATTTTTATCCAAATTTCTCATAGAATTCATATTTTCTATCACAAAATCTTTACGGCTACATGTCCGGATCGTGCACGTAAATCGAGGCAACATAGAATGAGGTTTTCAAGGCCTCAGAAGCTCGAAATGATTAATAAAACAAGTGATGACCCTTTGGGTCATCACATTCTCCACCTCTAAAGCAACCGTTCGTCCTCGAACGGACAAAAGAAAGAAGTACCTGAGTCAAGAAATAGATGAGGATATCGGCTCCGCATGTCAGACTCGGACTCCCAGGTCGATGCCTCAGGAGGCTGACCCCTCCACTGAACTCGCACAGAAGGAAAACTCTTCGACCTCAACTGTCGAACCTGCCGATCTAGGATAGCTACCGGCTCCTCTTCATAGGACAGATCTTTGTCCAATTGGACAGTGCTGAAATCTAACACGTGCGACGGATCGCCGTGATATTTTCGAAGCATGGACACATGAAACACTGGATGTACAACTGATAAGCTAGGTGGCAAGGCAAGTTTATATGCCACTTCTCCCACACGATCAAGAATCTCGAATGGCCCAATAAACCTAGGGCTAAGTTTGGCCTTCTTTCCAAATCTCATTACGCCCTTCATAGGCGACACTCGGTGCAATACTCGCTCCCCAATCATGAAAGCTATATCTCGAACCTTGCGATCTGCATAGCTCTTTTGTCTAGACTGAGCCGTGCGAAGCCTATCTTGAATAATCTTGACCTTATCTAAGGCCTCCTAAAATAAATCTGTACCGAATAACCGAGTTTCTCCCGGTTCAAACCATCCAACAGAAGAACGACACCGCATACCATAAAACGCTTCATAAGGAGCCATCTGGATGCTCGATTGATAACTATTATTATAAGCAAACTCTGCCAAAGGCAGGAATTGATCCCACGAACCTCCAAAATCAATAACACACGCCCGTAGCATATCTTCCGGTATCTGAATAGTCCTCTCGGACTGACCATCCGTCTGGGGATGAAAGGTTGTACTTAGCTGAACTTGCGTTCCTAACTCTCGTTGAACCGCCTTCTAGAAACGTGAGGTAAACTGTGCACCTCGATCTGAAATAATAGAGATTGGCACACCATGAAGGCGAACGAACTCCCTGATATATAAATCCCAACTAACCTCTCGGATGAATAGGTAGTGGTAATAGGAATAAAATGAGCTGACTTGGTCAGCCTATCTACCATCACCCAAACAGCATCAAACTTCTTCCGAGTCATCGAAAGTCCAGAAATGAAGTCCATCGACATTTGGCACACAAATGCGCCCTTGCATCCTTAGGATCCCATCAGCATCTAAGGTGACCTGTTTAGCACCTCCTCGCTGAATCGTGTCCCTAAGGTCACATAAATAGGAATCATTATATTGTTGGTCGTGGATACGCTCCAATAATGAAGAGCGAGCGATCGCACAAGCTAGTGCTCGACTAGGCTCAGAAATATCCAACCTCACAAATTGATTGGCCAAGGACTGAACATCCAAAGCAATTGGCCTCTGATTGACTGGATTATAAGCAAGACTGCCCATACTGGCTGACTTCCTACTCAAATCGTCATCCACCACGTTTGCTTTTTCCCTGAAGATATAAAATTGGTGACATCATAATCTTTTAGCAATTCTAGCCACCTTCTCTGCCTCAAATTCAACTCTTTCTGCTTAAACAAATACTGAAGACTCTTATGATCGGTGTATACTTCACATGCTACACCATACAAATAATGCCTCCGGATCTTCAATGCGTGAATAATCGCCGCCAATTCTAGATCATGCACTGGATAGTTCTTCTCATGAATCTTCAACTGCCTCGAAGCATAGGCAATAACCTTGCCATCCTGCATTAACACCGCACCAAGCCCAATACGGGAAGCATCACAATAAACAGTATAAGGTCCCGTACCTGTGGGTAAAATCAATACCGGTGATGTGGTCAAAGCCGTCTTGAGCTTTTGAAAGCTCGCCTCACATCCATCGGACCATTCAAATTGAACACCTTTCTGTGTCAATCTGGTCAGTGGGGTTGCAATAGATGAAAACCCCTCTACGAATCGGCGATAATAACCCGCTAATCCCAAGAAACTCCGGATCTCGGTCACTGAAGCTGGTCGAGGCCAATTCTGGACTACCTCAATCTTCTTTGGGTCCACCTGAATACCTTCCAATGATACAATATGACCCAGGAATGCCACCGAACTCAACCAGAACTCACATTTCAAAAATTTGGCATATAGCTGATTATCCATCAGAGTCTGAAGAGTCACTCTGAGATGCTGCGTATGCTCTTCCTAACTGCGGGAGCATATCAATACGTTATCCATGGGTACTATCACGAGCCAGTCTAACTAGGGCATGAACACCACGTACTTATACACATAACCATGACTTTGGCGAAAAGAGTCGTCCCTACATTACAACATTGCCAATTAACTACGTGTTGTCAAATACCTTATTCTACAAATCCCACTGTAATAAGTAATATAAAGTCACTCTTAGCCTCATGGATATTTTAGTGACTAACACCTAATAATAGGGATGTCTATCCTCATGTAATATCTCAACGGGAGTATTTCCCTAAGTAGTATGATTACGATGCTCGCTCGTGAATGGAGAATGTTAAACAGACTCGCCTAAATTTTCTTTCAAAAACCAAATCAAATTAAGGGAAAATTATTCTGTTTATAACAATCTGAATTATACACGTGATGACACCATCTGGTGTAGTGACCTCCCTCATACCATAAAAATTATATCAATGGTTGGGTCTCCACCTCTAGGATTTTCACCTCCACCTCTAACATCCCGACCTATACATCTGGCTGGCCATGTAGGATAAATATTAACTGCAATGGAGCGTGTAGCCTGAGTGCTTTCCTAAAATTATATTTCTCCAAAATTTCACATTCATAGCAATTCCTTTAAGGCTCAGTTAATTTGTTGTTCATGACAATATATATTCGGACACAGTCATTGTGACCTGATACAACCGTTCAAATCGCATATACTACATATTACAGAGAATCTCGGGGGTGACGTCTTCGAAACATTTTCTTAAAATAGAGTTTAGTAGATAGCGTTGCATTGGCCGGCTTGCCCTCTTCGTAGGCTTGTCACAAACATTGACGACCAATTACCTCTTTTGCTCATATACTCTTTATTACTCTTTGGGCCGATTCTTACCCCCTGCAGAGTACCAAGCCTCAAACATGCATAATTTATTTGGGGGACCTTTCCATACCATATGTATACATTCCAATCCAAAACTGACATAAAACATGGTCATTCGGTCCATTCACTAATAGTGGTTTTCCCCCCTTTGGCTATAAGTCAAAGTCACAACATCTGATAGTCCACAATAATTATCCTTCACAACTTCGAATAAATCAACCAGACATCAAGGTCCATTAAAACCACAGCCGGTTAGTAAATACATTATGTTTCCCCAACTTCACTCGCTACTTGAAACACAATAGAATCAACCCTCTCACCTTCAACTATTCTCGCGTTCTGCAATATCTCATAGCAACGGTCAATAAATTACCTTGGGTTCTCAAAAGATGCACCACTGAAGGAGATAGCGAAGAGTTTGGTGAAACTTACCCGAAACTCCGTAAAACTTCTGAAGGCATTGTTGATCTATCACCAGCATGTGCCAATGTCGGCTGAAGAAGCAATACATGCCTTCGCCGTTCGTGGGAAGACAAGAGTAGAAATTCAACTTAACATTTGAAGAACAAACTCGCACGATAGGAAAGAATGAAGGGAATATTTTCCTAACTCTGTAGCCTCTGGGATAAATACAGACGTCTCCGTACCGATCCCTCAGACTCTACTAAGGTTGTTCGTGAGTTGTGAGACCTGTGCAACCTAGTGCTCTGATACCAACTTGTCACGGCCCGGAATTTCCACCATCGGGAGTCATGATGGCGCCTACTAGTGGAAGCTAGGCAAGCCAACTATTACTTACATTTTTCATTAGTTACCACTCTCTTCTTAAGACTTTGAATAAAATCATATAATTACAGCGGAATAATTAAACTTAGCGGAAGACTTAGTCAATTTTATCAAATATGATATAGAAAACTCAAACATGATACACTACCCAAGACTGGTGTCACAATACTCACGAACTTCTAAGAATAATACACAAAATCGTCTGAAAGAAATTAAGTTGTTTATCTCGAATACATGAGATAACAGAATAAAATACATAGTTAGAGGAGACAACGGGTCATGCGGACGCCTGCAAGGCTACCTCGAAGTCTCAGTAGTCAGAATATCCACAATCGTGCTATTGCCGCTGCTGCTGTCCGTAACCTGTATCTGCGCAAAAAGAGCGCAGAGTGTAGTATCAGCACAACCGACCCCATGTGCTGGTAAGTGCCTGGCCTATCCCGGCGAAGTAGTGACAAGCCTAGGACCAGACACCCACATAAACCTGTGCAGTTGCAATATATATATATGTACATAAACATTTATAAGGAAATACTCTACTCTGCAATAACAATCAATAACTCATAATATCCAGATTAATCTAATCCACGGAATTAAATCTTACTTTCGTGTCTCAATTCTTTATTTTTCTTTTCATATCTCGTGGTAGGCGTACCACCCGCTCCCAACTGTATCAATAAATTATATCTTGTGGTAGGCATACCACCCGATCCCATTGTATCAATAATTATATCTTGTGGTAGGCGTACCACCCGCTCCCAAATATATCAATAGGCTACCGGCAACTATGGCCAATGCCAAGATTCAAATCACTTTGTGGTCGGCGTGCCACACGATCCCAATTCTTATCATAAAAGTGGTCGGCGTGCCACACTATCCCAATTCTTTAATATATAAGTGGTCGGCGTGCCACACGATCCCAATTCTTTAATATATATGTATACCACAAAATAACGAGAAATAACCAAGTAATAACACAATAAGGAATATCTCAAAAGAAACTCAACAATTAACAACAATTAATAAGTCCACAAGGAAAAACAAAGTATAATGGAAAAATAATTAATATCAAGTCAAGGAATAGCAAGTAGTTGCACGGCACAACCCTTCGTGTTTTTACTCTCATCCTCACCAAATAAGCAAATAAAGTGTACGGCATCACCCTTCGTACTTTTACTCTCATCCTCACCAAATAAGCAAATAAAGTGTATGACATCACCCTTCGTACTTTTACTCTCATCCTCATATCCATGGTACGGCATGATCCTTCGTACATGGTTTAATAACGAGGCACGGCATGATCCTTCGTGCATAATAAATAACATGGCACGACATTAACCTTCGTGCATAATCAATAAAACATGGCACGGCATTAACCTTCGTGCATAAGTAATAAATCAAGGCACGATATTAACCTTCGTGCATAAATAATAAATCAAAGCACGGCATCACCCTTCGTGCATTATCACTCTTCCTCACCCAAATAACAATCACAGTTAAGGGCAAGAATGAAACAGTAAATCATAAACCGTCCCAACAAGGGCAATCAATAATCATCTTCACAACAAGTCCCGACAAGGGAGAACAATAACAATTCTACAACTCGGCAAGAGTTCAACAATTTATCTTCAAATATGTCTCGCAACAAGTATTAACAATGACTCACGGTCATGCTAGATGCCAGTGTATGGATGCTCGTCACCACAGCCCATACACCGCACTCGATCACATAACACATAGCACATAATCATATTCCCTCAAGCTAGGATAGAACAAACACTTACCTCAAATGTTTATGAACAATTCAATCCGTGGCAATGCCTTTTCCTTTAAAATTTGGCTCCAATCCAATCGTAACTATACACAATTGATTTAATATCATCAATACTACTCAACAAACTGATTCATAAGGCCAATTACAACTTTTACAACATTCTGCCCGGAATAGTGAATTTCGACCCCGGGCCCACATGGTCGGAACTCGGGGTTCGGACCAAAATCCGGTTACCCATCCCCCTATGAGTTCAAGTATATGATTTGTTTCAAAATCGGACCTCAATTCGAGGTCCAATTTCCCAATTTATGAAAAACCCTATATTCTACCAAAAAACAAGAAATTCTACCATGAAAACCTTTGATTCTATTGAAAAACATGTTTAATGTTGTTAGGAATTGAAAGAATTAAGTAAAAAGTGACTTACAATTGTTTTGAAGAAGAGGGAGTTCGCGAAGAATCGCAAATGGGTGTTTTTGGGTTGTGAAATGTGAAGAATGAAGCTGGAAATCGTGATTTACAGGTCCCTGTGTTCGCAATTGCGAACCCCGACCAATTTCTGGAGTTTGAAAAATAAGCTAAGGTTGGGAAGTTCGCACTTGCGAACTTTTGTTCGCATTTGCGAAGCCAAGACAAAACTAGGAAGTTCGCATTTGCGAACTATTGTTCGCATTTGCGAACACAGGCAAAATATTGGGAAGTTCGCATTTGCGAACTATTGTTCGCATTTGCGAACTTTTTTCGCATTTGCGAATCCAGGCAAAATCTGGGAAGTTCGCATTTGTAAACTTTTGTTCGAATTTGCGAACTCTGCAGGTCAGGTGCTGACAGAACTTTCTAACATGAAAAATTGATCTCGTGGCCTATCCAAAGTTCACCCGAGCCCTCGGGCTCCCAAACAAACATGTACACAACTTCAAAAACACATTACAAATTTGTTTGTGCGCTCACATCGCCAATATCACATCGTTTTCATCAAATCAAGCCTCCAGTTCATGATTTTCATACTTTTGGTTTTCAAAACTTTCAAACTTGGAACTCAAGGTCCAAAACATATCAAACGACATCCGAATGTCACCAAACTTTGTAGAAAGCACATATATAATATTTAAGACTTGTACCAGGCGTCGGAACCAAAATATGAGCCCGATACCAAGGTCAATTAATTCATTTTCCTTTAACAATTACATCAAAAACAATTTCACAGAAAAATTCATAACTTGGGCTCTAGGCCTCAGAATTCGACTCCGGACGCATGTCAAAGTCCCATATTTTCCTACGGATCTTTCGGGACCATCCTACCTCGGGTTCGGGTCCGTTTACCAAAAATGTTTACCGAAGTCAACCATATCAATATTAATATCATTTTTATCCAAATTTCTCATAGAATTCATATTTTATATCACATTATCTTTCCGGCTATATGTCCGGATCGTGCACGTAAATCGAGGCAACATAGAATGAGGTTTTCAAGGCCTCAGAAGCTCGAAATGATTAATAAAACAAGTGATGACCCTTTGGGTCGTCACATGATTTGAGTGCAGACTTGCACTGCTTGAGATTGTACCCAGGTATTGGTACGTTATCATGGAAGAAAAAAAGCTAAAAATCAAGATTTTCTGAATAATCTACTCACATATGCTGGAAAAGAAAATGATAGTGTATTAAAGTTTAAAGATAGTTCTGTATTGTGTAGCATGAGATAGTGCTTTGCGTGGTTTTCTTTCCTTCATCATTTACTTTTATTACCGCTGAGTTGGAAGTACCCACACCTAACTCCCTGCACCTTGTGTGCAATTCCAGGTACATCACAGCAGAGCTGATTCTATAGTTGCTCGGGAGTTGCATTTGGACAGTCGATGTAGCTGCCAGCGTCCGCAGGACCTGACTCTCCAGTTTATCTTTATTTTTGTTCCTGTCTATCCCACACTTGTGCACAGTTGTATACACTACCACAATTTATAAATTCTGGTAGAGGCTCATGACTTATGACTCCTGATTCGGTGAGAGGTTTATAATGGTTTTGTGATATCTATCCCCGATGTGCTAGATGTCATTTTATTATATTATTGTTGTTTATGCCTAAAAAGGGTAAAGTGAGAGCTGATAGCTCTATGTTATGAATGGTTGGTCGGCCTGGCCTAGCAATGTGTTGGGCGCTATCACGATCGGGTTTTGGGATCGTGAGAAGTTGGTATCAGAGCTTAGGTTACTAGACCTCATGAGTTTTGAGCCGGTTGGTAAAGTCTTGTGGATCGGAACAGGGACGCCTGTACTTATCCTCGGGAGGCTGCAAACCTTTAGGAAACACTTCATATTTCTTGGAATTCTTATCGTGCGTACTTGATTCAGCTTGAGATATAATTCTTGGAAATTCCTTCCATACGTCTGTACGCGCACTCGAACGCTCAGTAATATAATTGCCTTGATGGCCTGTGATTCCCTGATTGAGGGTCGAGATATGATCTCCGTGAGTTTATGGTGGGCCAGTCGGGAGGACTTAAGGCCAGATCTTTGTCTGTGACTTGAGCACCATAGTGCTGATTTTATGAACTGGTATTATGAAGATTGTATGACCAGTATTGTTCCCAATTGTGGGAATGGCAGCTAGATAGCTATGTAATGAGTATGTTGGTACTGTGTAATGTGTATGGCAGTGGAGGGTATACAAAAATATTAAGGAAAAAAAATGTTCTTACTTGGTGGAATAGCCCAGATAATGGAGGGTTAAAATGTATTTTCTATGTGTTATGATTCAAATAGGTGAAACGCATGTCCATGTATCAATTTTGATAATATAATATAGGTGGTATTAATGTTATTGATATACATTGTGATGCTTTGTTAATTTGTGGACGTGTTGTCAGGATGATTTTGGTGGTTCTCTGGCAGGTGGATAGGCCCAATTACAAAGGAAACTCTGCCGAAAGTTTTGAAAATTTTGGGACTTAGTAAAAAACAAAAATTGTCACCTAAGGAGTGGGCTTAACTATTGTGTGTGAATGAATACAAGAAGTTCAAAATAATTAAGATTTCTGATGATTTGAGTCTCCGCCAAAGCTTATAAATTACTCGAGTTTAATCTCATTGTAACATTTCGGCATCACTTGAGTAATAATGCTATGAGTGGTTAAAAGTGCTTTGATGAATGGCTTTGAGCCAAGTTGGGGAGGTTTCTATTAAATAACTAATTGCACGGTTGTGTGCTATGTAGGCAATGTCTTTAAGTATGTTGGGAAAATTCTGACAAGGTTATGATGCTTCGTAGATGTGAAGAAATACTAGGATGTTTTGAACTACTGTTGGTAAGGAATGTTCGGTGTATAGAAAAGAAAGATAGCGAATTGTACCTGTAAGTAATCATGTTCTGCGATGTCAGAGTTCTAACAAAACATGAGTGGTTCTGCTCAATAGGTCAGTTGAATTACAGCTGAATAAGGGTGAATGACGCCCGGGAATGGTTTTGCAGTGTTCAAGATTTTGCTTGTAACATTCAGGTGCCTTAAGATTGCGTATATGGCTATAGACGGCGATTTCATTAGAAAAGATCAAGACTTATGTTATATCATGTGAATGATTGGATTCTATGTATCCGTATTGGGAAGTAATGATAACAAATTCAAAATCGCAGGAAGTTCTTCAAAATAAAGTATTATAGAATGTGGTACTTCTGGGAAACATTGAGAGAGTATTCAGTGGCCTATGGGTCTTAGACCGTGTGGTCTTATGTATGAGTCTCGTGGGGTAACATGAGTTGAGGTATTGTGGTGCTACAATAAAGAGAATATTAAATTTAAGATGAATAAGAAAGGAAATTGGGTAAATGGAGCAACTTGTTAATAAACCGGAACAGTATGATAAGGATACGATTAACTCCTCGTATGTGTTCGAAGTAATGAGTCTTGTAGATATGGTGCAACAAAGCTCTTGAGTGCTGGTAGTTGCGTAGCTGGACGTGGGTAAAAGATTCAGTCCTGGCAGTTAAACTTATGCAATAAATTGGAAGAAAGAGTTTGCGATGTGTTATAGAAAGCTAATAATGGCATGTTCGGGGTTTTGAGATCAGTTCATAATATATGGGAAGTCATCAAAACTCTCAAGCAGCGCGGGCGACTGCAGATAATCTGAGAAGCAATCTTTCTGGTGATTAAGGAAAATGGTACTGCTATTCTAGCGATTTGGCAGAGTATATGGTCAAAAAGGGAAAGGTAATGTAAACTGATAGTATCTAGTGGTATGGTGGTACCCTCTTATTGGATTGACGGTGATGATTGAGTTGTCGATGGCATAGTGAAAATTATGAATGGCTTTTGTGGCAGGGATGGATGCTTGATGTGTGTTATGTATTCGTACGGGAAGTGTGGAATCAGGCATAGCGATTCATGTGCTATATACGTGATGGAGACTAGAAGTTCACGTAATCTGCCTACGTAGTGGTGATATATCATGTGTATCAGCACCGTTTAGCGATTAATGAAAATTGCAAGCCCTAGCGGCTCTCTCTTTACTTGATATGATGAATTTGAATAATGATATACGATTGCAGACTGGTTGTCATAAGTCTGGTTGTCTAGACAAATGTGATATGGACAATGTTAGAAAATGCCACAAACTGCGTAGCAGAGTGTATCAGATTATGCTCCAGTAAGGTAGATGTACCCTAGGGCCAGCGGACGGCTGGTAGGTATCGCTTTGTCAGTTGGGCCTTTGTGGCGGATGTCGGTGTAGAGGTATCTACCATTGATTTCAGTTCCGATATTGAGGAACATTGTCGGATGCGTTTCATGTGGCCGAGCTTGAGGCTATATATATGTTTGTTGTAATGAGCAACTTGACTCGATGTGCATTTCCTCTTGCGAGATTTATGCATGGATCGAGTGGCACGCCGCCACGGGTTATCTGGATCGGGTGGTACACCGCCACATGTATGGTATCTGGATCGGGTGGCATGCCGCCACGGGTATGTTATTGGAACGGGTTGCGCGTCGTAACAGTGTGATGTGGAAAATATAGTTTCCTATAAGTTACTTTGTATATAATACTTCCTAGCTTCTAAGGAATAGTCCGTATTGGGTACCGCTCGGGGAATAGCACATCGGTTGTGTCCATTCAGGATTTGATAGCATATATTAAATGTATCACCGCGGGAGTTATTGATTGCTTGAGTTCAGACCTAAATATTTGCGTGGCTGACCATTTTGAGCATGGTGACTTGAGGTGCTCCATGAGTAATAGTACTTGGATAGAATCGTGAGTCGTGGCAAGGCCACGTGATGTTATGACATTTCGAGGAGGGTTCAGGTACTCTAATTCTATGATGTGAGACGAGATCCCAGTTATGTGTTGTGATGGAATTGAGGAATTTGAATTACAGCTCTTTTGTTATAGTTAGTTGTCATGGCTGGAGTATGTCCAGACTGTTTCTCACTGGTATGTGGATTATGCAAGTTGTGGCTTAGTCCTGTGATGAGGTGCCATATCACCAGAGTGGTGCATTGAATTTGAGATAATCGTGGAGTCATTAATGAATATGAATAGATGTGATTTTGACTGACTAGAGAGTTTATATCGAAGTTTGGCCCGGAAATCTATTGTGGTGTTGTTCAAGAAGAAAAGGGATTCGTGTATGGGTGACCTAAGGAATGGATACGGTTATCGCGTGTTTCTGTTGCCGTTGGCAGTATATAAAGGTATTGAAATAAGACTTTATCTATCAAGAGATTTTCTAACGATATTTGGTTGTCATGGGCAGCTGTTATGAATGGAAGCTATCGCTGCATGTGTTCAAGTTAAGTGGTATATTATATGATTGCAGCTGAGATTGCACATGTGGATTATTATAGCCGGTTCGGGCCTAGTCTGAGTAAAAAAAAATGTGAGGTTCTGATCTTGTGTAAGATTTCAGTAGGTGAAATGTAGTTCTATGGTTTATGGACTAAATGGGTTGAAAAATCTCGGCTATATTGTATTGTCGGATCCTTATGAGATAGGGTGACGTGGGATCACCCCGAGTATATGCTTGGTAAGGCTATTCAGCTATTGGGTTGCTTCTAGTATAACTCAGGGTCCGCTCGAGGACGAGCATCTATTTAAGTTGGGGAGAATGTGATGACTCGATCTATTTTCTCAGGTATTATCGCCCCATTTTTCCCGTATTATGTTGCTATATGTTTCAATATCAGTATTTGAGTTGATCGGGTAGAATTGGATTGATTTTAGTAGGAAATGACACACTTAGTCTCTTTTAAGAAGGCTTAAATTGGAAGAGTCAACCGGATGTTGACTTGTGAGTTAGAAGGCTCGTAATTGAATTTCGATGATTCGGTTAGCTCTGAGTGATGAGTTAAGGCTTAGGAGCGCAATCGGGAGTAATTTTGGAGGTCCGGTGAAGAAGTTAGCCTATTTTGGCGAAGTTAGTATTTTGGCGACTTCCGGTTGATAGGTGAGATTTTGATCCGAGGGTCGGAATGGAATTCAGAGAGTTGTTGTAGCTTCGTTAGGTGATTTGGGATATGTGTACAAAATTTCAGGTCATTCGGACATCGTTTGGTTGGGTTTTTGATCGAATAAGAATTTTGAAAGTTATAGTTAAACTTAAGCTTGAATTTGCTGAAAACGGACGATTTTGATGTTAATGATAGTAATTTTATGATTTGAGAAAGTTTGAATGAGGTAATATATCATGTCTGTATATTTGGTTGAGGTCTCGGAGGTCTCGGGTGTGTTTCGGTTGTCCAACGGGTCATTTTTGAAAGATTTTGCCGTTTTGAGCATAAATGTAATGATCCAAAGGTCTATTTTTAGTTCTAGAGATCAAAATTTGATTTCGAGACTTCGAGAATTTAAGTCATGAATTATAGGATTGATCTGGAAATTTTGGTTTAATTTCATCAAGCCGTGATTGGGTTTTTAACGCGATATGTGAGTTAATTGTTTAACGAGCGAAATTGGTATTGAAATGAGCAAATGAGCTCCAAACTCAATTTCGTTTGAACTACTAGATCCATATCAACATTACAGAGCCATAGGAAAAGGAATCGTCTAATTTTGAGTTCGTATGATAGAGTTAGAGCCATTTTAGTACAAAATGGCTGTGGTGCAATTTAGAGAAAAAGCTGCTTCAATGAACAGTAACATGAATAGTATCTGTGAATAGTGATCGTGAATAGTAACTGTGAATAGTAATGCGGTGAACACTATCCCATGAACAGTAATGCGGGTGAACAGTATGCGGGTGAACAGTAATTTGTTAAAAAATCTGGAGAGAAAGTTTTTAATTGGCATTTCATCCGCGAGCAAAATCATTTCCCACCATTGTTGAACACATTTTGGAGATTTTGGACGAGGGTTAAAGAGAATTTCAACTGAGAATCAATTGGAAGTAAGTTTTATGGTTTAATTACATGTTTTTATACAAGAATCATCCATGGAATTCATGAATTTATGGCTAAAAATCAAGAAAATAGGGCTTGGAGCAAAAATCTTAAATTTAGGATTTGAAGAACCATTTTTGGTCCGAATTGGGAGTTCTTGATATGTACGGACTCATGGCGAGATGAGGATTCCGAAAATATAAATTTTAGAGTTTTTCGTGATGTGGGCCCTGGGCTCGGGTTTTGCCAATTTCGTAATTTTGAATATTTTTCGAGTTCTTTCGATTGGGTTATGTCCCATTAGCATATTATGATGTATTACTTATGATTTTGGATAGATTGGATGCACGTGGAGGCCAGTTTGAGGAGCAAAGGCGTCGCGGGCATGAGTTTTTGCCGGTTCGAGGTGGGTAATACTTGTAAATGATGTCCTGACGGTTAGTAATCCCCGGACTTGCACATCTTAGTGTTGTATTAAGGTGACTTTCACCCCGGATAACGGGCGTGGGGTAGAGCACCATTGGGGATTGTGACTTGGTCCGTCCCGCGTAATGAATAATAACACCTAATTACTTGAAATTGAATTGACATCCTAATAAAAGATATTAATTATCATGAATTGGACTAATTATCATGCTTGGGCTTCGAGCCGATTATTTGAATCCTTCAGGGATTGGTATCACTGTCTTGATAACACTGTGCATATTTTTGTCTCGGTCTAAGATTTTTAAATGGTATTTTTCTACTCAGCATTTTTATAAGGTTATGAAAAACTTGAACAAGGTCTTAATGACATTTCTAGCTGTGAGTTAATATGATACTGTTGCCTGAGGGGCTTTTCTTGATTATTTGTTAGACTGATTGGGGCTGAGGGCCATATGTTAGAGCATGACGATTTATGTGAGCATATGCATACACATGCATGGATCGGACTGCACGCCGCAATGGTATTTGGATCGGGCTGCGCGCCGCGATAGGTGTGATATTGATATTGCGGAGTCTGAACCCCCACAGTGAGCGCGGGCGCCTTTGCATGGATCGGGCTGTACGCCACAGCGTCATATGCATTGCATGGCATACAAACATTGGTTTACGTGTACTACGTATCATAACATTTAGCACTCATACATTACTGGCACACATGCATTATTTTCCTTATTGACCAGATCTCCTGGTGGAAATTATTAAGGAGTGCTGAGCCCAAGGGGCTGATTTGAGTGCAGACTTGCACTGCTTGAGATTGTACCCAGGTTTTGGTACGTTATCATGGAAGAAAGAATGCTAAAAATCGAGATTTTCTAAATAATCTACTCACATATGCTGAAAAGAAAAATAAAATGATAGTGTATTAAAGTTTAAAGATAGTTTTGTATTGTGTAGCATGAGATAGTGCTTTGCGTGGTTTTCTTTCCTTCGGCATTATTTACTTTTATTACCGCTGAGTTGGAAGTACTCACACCCGACTCCCTGCACCTTGTGTGCAGATCCAGGTGCATCACAACAGAGCTGATTCTATAGTTGCTCGGGAGTTGCATTTGGACAGTCGAGGTAGGTGCCAGCGTCCGCAGGACCTGACTCTCCAGTTTATCTTTATTTTTGGTCCTGTCTATCCCACACTTGTGCACAGTTGTATACACTATCACAGTTTATAAATTCTGGTAGAGGCTCATGACTTATGACTCGTGATTCGGTGGGAGGTTTATAATGGTTTTGGGATATTTATCCCCGATGTGCTAGATGTCATTTCATTATATTATTGTTGCTTATGCCTAGAAAGGATAAAGTGAGAGCTGATAGCTCTATGTTATGAATTGTTGGTCGAGCTGGCCTAGCAATGTGTTGGGCGCCATCACGATCGGGTTTTAGGGTCATGACAATCATTATATCTTCCATGTCGTTCATTTTTTTTCTTTTTGCTTTCTTTTTTAGAGGAGCAGTTCTTCCTATTGTAATTTGTAGGTGAGTTCTAAATTTCTGTTGATGCTCTCTAAGCTTCTTCTTCTTTCTTTCCTTGTTTCTGTCGATGCTCTCTAAGCTGCTTCTTCTTTCTTTCCTTTTTTCTTTCAATTTTCTCCTTTTTTTTTCTTCTTATGATATATCATGTAATTTTATTGCGCTTTTAAGAACTGATCTCGCCCATTATTTTATCAAATCTGCGAGCTATAATTTTTCATCTTATCATCTTTAGTTTGTTGATTTTTCATATTGATTTTCTGTATATGCGATTGAAGCTGCAATTAGTATTAATTAAGTTTTGATTTTAGGTTAAGATTTAGACTATAGGTTCTATGCATATCTATCTTATTGTCTATTGTCACAACCCGGATTTTTTCCCCAACATCGGGATCGTGATGGCGCCTAGTCGTGGTAGTTAGGCAAGCCACTGTATTCAACATTATTCTGTTTTTACCAATATTTCATACTCAATTTTATCAACAAGAGCCATAACATTAATTAAATAATGCGGGAGACTTATCAAATAGAAATAACCAGTACCAAGGTAAAACACTACTGAAATCCTCTACCCAAGACGTGGAGTCACCAACTCACGAACTACTACTCAATACTACACATAATGGTCTGAAGGAAAATAGCATAAATCTGATTGTCTCGGAACAATGAGACTACAGCAAATAATATAAATAAGTGAAAGAGACGCCGGGCTTGCGGACGCCTGCAAGCTACCTCGGTCTCGAAATGCTCAACTCCCACGCAAGATCCTACTGCTGCTGCTCCTGATCAAAACCTGGACCTGTGCAAAAACGCACACAAGTGTAGTATCAGCACAATCCGACCCCATGTGCTGGTAAGTGCTTGGCCTATCCCGGCGAAGTAGTGACAAGCCTAGGACCAGACACCCACATAAACCTATGCAATTCTATATACATATGTACACCACAAGATAACAAGAAATATCAAGCAAACAAATCCAACAAGAAATATCATAAGAGGGAAGCTCAACAGTTAACAATAGCTATTAAGTCAACAAAGGAAACCAAAGTATAATGGAAACAGGTAATATCAAGTCAAGGAATAGCAAATAGTTGCACGGGATCATTCTTCGTGCTTTTACTCTCATCCTCACCAAATAATCAAATAAAGTGCACGACATCACCCTTTGTGATTTTACTCTCATCCTCACATCCATGGCACGGCATGATCCTTCATGCATGGTTCAATAACAAGGCACGGCATTACCCATCGTGCATAATCAATATCACAAGGCACGGCATGATCCTTCATGCATAATCAATAACAAGGCACGGCATCACCCTTCGTGCATTATCACTCTTTCTCACCCAAATAACAATCACAGTTAAGGGCAAAGAATAAACACAATAATCATGAACCGTCCCGGCAATGGAAAACAATAATCATTATAACAAAGTCCCGACAAGAGAAAACAATATTTCACTTCACAATAAGTCCCGACAAGGGAAAACAATATTTCACTTCACAATAAGTCCCGGCAAGGGAAAACAATATATAATTCCAAAACCCGACAAGGGTTCAACAATTCATCTTTAAAATATCTCACACCAAGTATCAACAACGACTCACAGTCATGCTAGACGCCAGTGTATGGATGCTCGTCACCACAACCCATACACCGCACTCGATCACATAGCACATAGCACACAATCTTATTCCCTCAAGATAGGATAGAACAAATACTTACCTCTAGCCTTGAAGCCCAAATTATCCTTCAACTATAGCTTTTCCCCTAATTTTCGCTTTCAACTAGCTCGAATCTAATCACAATTGAATCCATTACATTAATAAATACTAAATACTTAGTTTGAATGCTTAAAAATGGTTTTCTCAAAGTTTACCCCAAAATTTCCCAAAACGACCCTGGCCCCACGTGGTCGGAACTAGGGGTTCGGACCAAAATCCGGTTACCCATTCCCCCATGAGTTCAAATATATGGTTTGTTTCAAAATCGGACCCCAATTCGAGGTCCAATTACCCAATTCATGAAAACCCTAGGTTCTACCCAAAAACAAGAATTTCTACCATGAAAACCTTTGATTTCTATTGAAAAACATATTTAATGTTGTTAGGAATTGAAAGAATTAAGTAAAAAGTGACTTACAATTGCTTTGGAGTGAATTTGCCCTTGAGGGTTCGTGTGTGGTGTGTGGGTTTTTGAAAGAATGAAGAAAGGACTGAAAAATTCGTTTAAGTATAAAATTGCACAGTTGCGGTATCACAATTGCGAACATTTGTTCGCAATTGCGAACACTACAGGTCTGGGGTCTGTCAGCGTCGCATTTGCGACATTATGTTCGCATTTGCGAACAAGGCTGGGTTACAGGGGCTTTCGCATTTGCGACAATAGCTTCGCATTTGCGAAGCCAGGCGAAATATTGAAGGCCTCGCATTTGCAAGGTTAAGTTCGCATTTGCGTACCACTGCACACCCCTGCCAACTTCGCATTTGCGTAGTCTGGTTCTCATTTGCGAACCAAGGCTAATCTGGGACTTATCGCAATTGCGAGAAAATCTTCGCATTTGCGAAGATACCAACTGGGTGAAAAATGAGCTGTGTAAAATTTCAGAATTTGAACCAACGGCCTATCAAATCTTTACCCGAGCCCCCCGGGCTCCAAACCAAACATGTACACAACATCAAAAATATATTACAAACTTGCTCGTGCGATCACATCGCCAATATAACATCGTTTTCATCAAATCAAGCCTCAAGTTCATGATTATCACCCTTTTTGTTTCATAACTTTTAAATTTGGAACTCAAGGTTCAAAACACATCAAACGACATCCAAATATCACCAAACTTTGCAGAAAGCACATATATAATATTTAAGACTTGTGCCGGGTGTCGGAACCAAAATACGAATCTGATACCAAGGTCATTTAATTCCTTTTCCTTTAATAATTACAGCAAAAACAATTTAACAGAAAAATCCATAGCTTAGGCTCTAGGCCTCAGAATTCGACTCCGAACGCATGTCCGAGTCCCATACTTTCCTACGGACCTTCCGGGACCATCCGATCTCGGGTCCGGTTCCGTTTACCAAAAATGTGACCTAAGTCAACCATATGACTATTAATATCATTTTTCTTCAAATTTCTCATAGAATTCATATATTCTATCACAAAATCTTTCCGGCTACATGCCCGGATCATGCACATAAATCGAGGCAACCTAGAATGAGATTTTCAAGACCTCGGAAGTGCGGGACAAGTGAGGAAAATAGGTGATGACCCTTTGGATCATCACATCTATTTCGTTACTGATGTAATTAACAACTTTTTATATTTATTTTTTTGTTCACATTCATCTCATCTGTATTTTGGTCCATTTTATGTGATATCACATGAATTATCTACACAAGTTATGGTAGCAAGCACATACGTAAGTTGAAGTTTATGCAGTTAAGTTGTGTATTACTTTAATTACTACTTCATAGCTTAGCTAGATGTTTTGTGAATTTAAATGGAGTTATGAATCTTGTAGTGTTGATATAATTAAAATTCAATTTTATTACTATGATGATTACTATTGGTTAGTTAATTCAATTAAAGAAGAAGAGAAAATGGTGAAATGATATTTTTATCTGGTCAAACAAAAAAAGTAAAAATAGTGTATTAGGAATATAATTTGGTGTGCTTAAAATTTTTGAAAGATATAACTAAATAGAAACCATAGGTAGCTTTTATATCATGAACCAACAACTCATTTATGGATTTAACATTTCAATATTAATAGTTTAAAAAACACTTAAAAAATATGAAAATAGTTTCACAAGTTATTCTCCGTCCATTTATCTTTATTCTCTCTATATGGCATTATTCAATTTTTTGTTTAAGTGTATACAAGTGATTCAACATAGGAACGTTCTTTTTTACATTTTTATTGCTACACGATATTTGAGTTTTATATTTGTAATGACCTTATTGTGCTACATATAATATGAGAAGAAAATTTTCTTAGAAAAATGAAAAGAAAAAAAATATAGATCAAAATTGAATATATTCTTATATTTCGAGAAAAAAGTAGGTATTGTTTTCTTTTATCTTTTTGTGTTATCGAATATGCACAAAATAATAATGCCTTTAATTTTGCATTATTTCGAGCCAACATGCACATGGAGGATAATGGCAGAAACATGACAGAAAGAAATTCATACACAAGATAAAATACAAAAATTGTACCAATGATAATGATATATCACATGATGGATCGACTTCATTGCTTATGATTTGAGGACTTCTATAAGTTATTTACTTTAATTATGACATAACTATAGCTATATATTTTCTAATATTTCGGAAAAAAGGAATAGAGTAGGCGGATTACTGCCATAAATCTAAGTTTATAATTTTTTGTTCTACTAAGAGTATTTAATTTTGTTTGGCCAAAATCACTTAGCTTGGATATTCACTTTTATTGTACTCTTTGCTTGCCTAATTATCGTTGAATCCTTTCCTTACAATAATTTTTCAACGTAGTAGTTTTTATATATGAATTTTAGCAATATGTCGTTCATTTTTTTACTCCTTAAAAATGAATTTTACAATGGATAAAATTATAATTTAAATTAATATAATTTTTTAATATTTGGGATTTTAAAATCAACTAAAATTCTACCTTACAAATTAGGCACGCACATATATTTGATAAAGCAATTCAAAGTTCCACGTTTCTACCGAATTAAATATTCAACTATTGTATGTATGCGAATTCATATAATTATTTTCTTAAAGATCTTACTTTTATATCTTTAAAGAGTAGTCTATGTTTTAACTATCTATAACTTCAATTGATTTTGACCATCTAAATATTATGCATATGAAAATTTTAAAAGGCCAAAATATATAATAACGAGAGAGAAAAATATAATACAAATGAGTTGCATTTAATTATTTTTCTTCTTTCCCTTTTTGTAAATATTTCAATAAATAACAGCTCCCTATATTTTGTATGCGCTAAGTTATTTGTTATAAATATTAATGCAATATCAGACATTTTTAAAATTTATATTGTCACTTATTAAATTTATTTTAGGAGCTATCGGCCGACCTAATCATTCTTTTATATCTATAGAAGACCAAAAGATTTAGTTTTCAATTTGTATATTTGACAAATCACCATGACAAGAGTATTTTTTGGAATTATTTATTTTGATAATTTTCACAAAGTATTCCTATAAAAGGCTGAGGACTTTAAATACAGTCTATTAACATACATTCACAAAGTTATACTTTTTATTTTAATTTTATAATTTAAAACATCGTTTAATACTATTTATGTAATTTTTTTTAAAATTATTTACCTATTAATATAGCTACACGCGCAAAGCGCGTACCCTAAGACTAGTAGTATATAATAATAGGAGAAGCAAAAACACAATATTAAGAAAAATGGTATAACTGTTGTTAGGCACGTGCCTATGTTGTCCGACCAAAAGGCCCTATGACCTAATCCTATAGCCTGTTTGGCCAAGCTTCTTTTGGCCAAAAATGCTTTTTTTTTCTTTTCAAAGTGCTTTTGGCCAAAAATTGAGATGTTTGGCAAAGCTTTCGGAAGGAAAAAAATGCTTTTGAGAAGAAGCAGAAGCAGTTTTGAAGGAGTAGAAAAAAATAGCTTCTCTACAAAAACATTTTTTCGAGAAGCAATGTGATGACCCGACCCGTCATCATGTAAGTTATCACCCCGTTATCCCCTTCATATACTTGTTAATGTTACAATATGCATGTTGGGTGAGTTTGAGTTTATCCGGGTCGAGTTTGGTTAGAAATGAGATAAATAGTCTCTTAGAAGAAGGAATAGTTGAGAAAAGTCAGCTGGATGTTGACTTGTAAGTTAGAGAGCTCGGAATTGAATTATGATGATTCGGTCAGCTCCGGGAGGTCATTTATGAGCTAGAAGAGCGATCGGAAGTGAATTTGGAGGTCCAGCGTAGTTTTAGGCTTGAATTGACTAAAGTTGAATTTTGGCAATATCATATCGATAGGTGAGATTTTTATCCGGGAGTCGGAATGGAATTCCGGCAGTTGCAGTGGCTTCGTTAGGTGATTTTGGATGTGCCTGCAAAATTTCAGGTCATTCTGAGGTCGTTTGGTCGGAGTTTTGATCGAAGGTTGGTTGCGGAAGTTTAAATGAAAACTTAGGCTTCAATTTGCTTGGATTCGATATTTTTTGCGTTTAAGGGGGTGCTTTTATGATTGGAACAAGTTTGTATCGTACTATGGTGTATGTTGGTGGTTTTCGTTGGGGTCCCGGGGGCCTCGAGATGAATTCGGGGATCCAAACGGACCATTTTGAGCCAAAATGAACTGTTGAATTGCTGCACTAAAATTCCAGGTTATTTGTTCTCTGCGATCGCGGTCATTATCACGCGATCGCGTAGGGTAATAGAGTGAGAGCTGGAAGTTGTTCTTCGCAATCGCGACATGAGGGATGCGATCGCGTAAGGTTAAGGGTTTGGTCATCGCGATCGCGAGGTTATTGGTGCGATCGCGTAAGGTTTTAATCGAAAGCAGTGCGATCGCGGTCGAGGTGATGCGATCGCGTAGAATGGCCAGGTTGAGCACTGCGATCGCGGCTGAGCCCATGCGATCGCGTAGAGGAAAAATTGGCCGCCCAGGAGTTGTGCATCGCAATCGCGAGCCAAGCGTTGCGATCGCGTAGAGTAAATATGCCTGGCAGTGAATTTAAGTCCAGAACATTTCAGACACGGCCTTTCATTCATAAAACTCCATTGTTGAGTCTTAGAGAGAGAAAGTGACGGGAAATCGCTGGGATTTCATCGGGTTATCATCGGGGGTAAGTTTTATGGTTCAATTATGCATTTTTATCTTAGAATCATCCTCTATTTCACTGAAATTGAGATGAATTAATGGGGGAATTTAGCCTAAGCAGGGATTTGGTAAAATATCGATTTGAATGAGCAAACGGAGTCCGATTTTGAAAATCTTTATATGCATAGACTCGTGTTGAGACGAGAATTCTGAATATATAACTTTTATAATTTTTCGAGAATCATACCAAAAGTCGGGTTTTGACAACTTTGTGAGTTTTGGTGCAAATTGAGTTATTTCGAATGGGTTGTGTCTAATTAACCTATATTGATGTATTCTCCTTGATTTTGAGCAGATTCGACATTCGAGGTGGTTGAGTTACGAGGAAAGCGTAAGTCGGACTAAGGCTTCTACCAGATCGAGGTGAGTGGTGATAGTAAATAATGTACTAAGGGTTTAAAACCCCGTATTTGCACTTTACAGTGCTATGATGAGATGAGACACACGTCATGTGACGGGCGTGGTGACATTGTGATTGGGGAATTGGACTTGGTCCTTTCCGACTAATAGTGTATTGTGTATTGTGACTGTGAGTGAGATTATAACTGTGTAATTGGGCTAGTAACCATGTTTGGGGCCTTGTGCCGATCTGTAGAGCATTAGGGAACTTGTAGAGCTAGGTGACCCCTATATCATGTTGGAAACTTACACTCAGCCGTAAAATTAGCTGTATAGCATATCGTGGGCCAGTACTAGATGTGTACTATGAGAGATAGACTACTTAGGGTGGAAATTCCCTGACTTAGCTGAGTGGGCCTGAAAGGCCAATTCTATACTGTCTGGGACAGGGCCGAGGACCCATTATGAGGTACTATATATATATATATACCTGTATTGGATCGGACTGTATGCCGCAGTGATATATATGTGGATCGGACTATACGCCACAGTAATATATACATGTGGACCGGACTGCACGCCGCAGTATTATTGCGCTTGGGCTGTAGGAGCCCCTTTGGAGTCTAAGTCTGCACACATTCTCTGTGAGCGCTGGAGTATATTATGGGATTGGGCTGCACGCCGCAGCAGTATAGTTATATATGTATATATATATTGGATCGGACTGCACGTCACAGTAATATATATGTGGATCGGACTGCACGCCGCAGTAACATAGCGCTTAGGCCCAGGGAGCCCCTCCGAAATCTGTATACACCCCCAGTGAGCGTCGTCGATGTTAAATAGAGCGGGCTGGGCACCGCAGCGTTATATGTATCGGAGCGGGCTGCACGCCGCAGCATTATACTCATGCATATCCATATACGTATTTAATACTTATACATTATAGATATATGTATATATTTACATATATTGAGTTGGATGTACACCGTAGCAGTACAAGTGAGGATTTGGTCAGTGTGAGACCTTGTTGAGATAGATGTGGACTGGAGATGAGAGTATTCACCGTAGTGATGACTTACTTGTGGGGTTTCCTTAAAACTTTGACATTCTATTCTCTCGCAGATGGCGAGAACTCGAGTTTCCGGATGAGGTGGACGACCACCACTACCACCTGCTAGAGGTCGTGGACGCGGTCGTGGTCATGGCCGAGGTAGGACAGCTGAGGTAGTGCCAGCTGACCCACAGATGCGGCCGTGGTCGTGGCGGAGGTCGGGCATCTCATGCAGTACCAGCTGACCCAAACCCTGGCTCAGATACTAGCAGTTTGCACTGGCTTGGCACAGGCGGTTTCGGTCACTACCGCAGCAGCTGCATCAGGGACCGGGAGTGGTCATCAGACCCCCGCAGGGCTTGCAGACACTAGAGGCTCCTCCAGTTCAGCCTGTGGTTTCGGTTCGGCCAGCAGATTAGGTTCAGGGGGACAGGGTCCTAGCTATGACGGACGATGAGCAGCATCATCTCGAGAGGTTCACCAGGTTATCTCCTCCAGTGTTCACTGGTGCTCCGGGCGAGGACGCCCAAGGTTTTCCTGGACAAGTGCCGTCAGATGATCCGTACGGCAGGGATCTTGGAGTCCAGTGGTGTATCCTTCACTACCTTTCATTTACAGGGACCGGACTTCGCTTGGTGGGAGGCTTATGAGTGCCGCAGGACAGCAGGGGCAGCACCACTATCGTGGCCAGAGTTCTCCACTATGTTCTTGGAGAAGTGGGTGCCTCGATCTTAGAGAGAGGAGATGCGTAAGTAGTTTGAGGGTCTCCGCTAGGGAGACATGTCAGTATCAGAGTACGAGATCCGATTTACAGAGTTGTCTAGATATGCACCGTGGTTGGTTCCTACCAACAGAGAGAGGATTGGACGCTTTGTAGACGGCCTTATCTATCCCATCCTTATCCTGATGACCCGAGAGAGGGTTTTGAGCCGTACTTTTGAGGATGCTTTGGATATCACTCGCGACATAGAGATAGATCATCGTAGAAAGCAGGATGAGAGGGAGGCCAAGAGGCCTCGAGGATCAGCTAGTTCCAGTGGCACTCAGACCAGAGGCTAGGGTCAGCAGAGCCAAGGTCGCTCTTTTAGGTCTTCATAGTCGGGCCTCTCAGATCGCCGTAGGTGGTCTTCTAGCCAGGGTTATCAGGGTTCACACCAGAGCCAGCCATCTCTCAGCGCTGTGCCAACACAGAGTTCTTTATAGGCCCCATCTGTCCAGGGTTCTTCTCGGCCTAGTTCATCAGCTGGACACTCCAGCGCTAGGGGTCCCTATCAGTCTCAGCCCCTGGCACCGGGGAGTTGCTTCGAGTGCGGAGAGTTTGGGCGCATCCGTAGAGAGTGTCCCCGTCTTATTTCCAGGTCTTATCAGCATAGGGGGCAGCCCTCGTCATCTAGTCCTTCTACTTTAGCACCCGCCCCGCCAGCTAGGGGTGAGGGTCAGACAGCTAGGGGTCGCTCTCGAGGGGGAGGCCGATCAGGCGGACAAGCTAGATGTTATGCTTTTCAGGGCCGATCTGAGGTCGTTGCTTCTGATGCTGTCATTACAGGTATTATTTCGGTCTGCCACAGATGCCTCTGTGTTGTTCGATCCTGGTTCTACTTACTCTTATGTGTCTACATATTTTGCTCCTCATTTGGGCATGACCCGAGGGTGTCTTGAGTTGCCAGCGCATGTATCTACCCCGGTAGGGGATACTATTGTTGTGGACCATGTATACCGGTCCTGTCCGGTCACTATTGGGGGTCTGGAGACCCGAGTGGACCTATTGCTTCTCACCATGATTGATTTCGATGTTATATTGTGCATGGACTGGTTATCTCCATGTCATGCTATTCTGGACTATCATGCTAAGACAGTCACTTTGGCTATGCCGGGCATTCAGAGGATCGAGTGGCAAGGAACGACCGATTATGTACCCAGCAGGGTAATATCTTTCCTCAAGGCCCAATGAATGGTTGGGAAGGGATGTCTTTCATATTTGGCATTTGTGTGGGAAGTCGAAGCTCAGACTCCCAGTATTGATTATGTTCCCATTGTGCGGGACTATACTGATGTATTTCCCTCAGACCAGCCAGGCATGCCGCCGGACAGGGACATTGATTTTGGGATCTATTTGGTGTTAGACACTCAGCCTATTTCTATTCCTCCATATCGGATGGCACCAGCTGAGCTGAAAGAATTGAAGGAGCAGCTCCAGGAACTCCTAGATAAGGGGTTCATTCGGCCGAGTGTCTCATCGTGGGGTGCACCGGTCCTGTTTGTTAAGAAGAAGGATGGCTCTATGAGGATGTGTATTGACTACAGGCAGCTGAACAAGGTAACAGTGAAGAATAAGTATCCTCTGCCTCGCATTGATGATTTATTTGATCAGCTCCGGGGAGCTAGGGTATTCTCGAAGATTGATCTTCGTTCAGGCTTCCATCAGCTAAAGATTAGAGAGTATGACATTATGAAGACTGCATTCAGGACCAGATATGGCCACTATGAATTCCTTGTGATGTCTTTTGGGCTGACCAACGCCCCAACAGCATTCATGCATCTGATGAATAGTGTGTTCAGGCCCTATTTGGATTCATTTGTGATTGTCTTCATTGATGACATTCTAGTCTACTCTCGTAGCCAGGAGGAGCATGCTCGGCACTTGAGTATTGTATTGCAGAGATTGAGAGAGGAGAAGTTGTATGCCAAGTTCTCCAAGTGTGAGTTCTGGCTTGAGTCCGTGGCATTCTTAGGACACGTGGTGTCCCGTGATGGTATTCAGGTAGATCCGAGGAAGGTAGAGGCAGTCCAGAGTTGGCCCAGACCGACCTCAGTTACTGAGATCCGTAGCTTTCTGGGATTGGCGGGGTATTATCGCCGATTCGTTTAGGGATTCTCTTCCATTGCTTCACCCTTGACTAGATTGACTCAGAAGGGTGTTCCTTTCATATGGTCCGAGGAGTGCGAGGAGAGCTTTCAGAAGCTCAAGACAGCATTGACCACAACACCAGTCTTGATACTACCATCAGCTTCAGATCCTTATATTGTGTATTGTGATGCCTTAGGAGTTGGCATTGGTTGTGTATTGATGGAGGAGGGTAGGGTCATTGCTTATGCTTCTCGCCAGTTGAAGCCCCATGAGAAGAACTACCCTGTTCATGATTTGGAGCTAGCAGCCATAGTTCACGCTCTGAAGATTTGGAGGCATTACCTGTATGGTGTCTCATGTGAGGTGTACACGGATCATCACAGTCTTCAGCACTTATTCAGACAGAAGGACCTTAATTTGAGGTAGCGGAGGTGGCTGGAGTTGCTTAAGGACTATGACATCACTATCTTGTATCATCCGGGGAAGGCCAATGTTGTGGCCGATGCTTTGAGTCGGAAGGCGGTCAGTATGGGCAGCCTAGCTTACATCCTAGTTGGGGAGAGGCCATTTGCTTATGACGTTCAGGCCCTAGCCAATCGGCTAGTGAGGTTGGATATTTCAGAGCCGAGCCGAGTGTTGGCTTGTGTTGTTTCTCGATCTTCTTTATATGATTGCATCAGGGAGCGACAGTATGATGACCCATATTTCCTTGTCCTTAAGGACAGAGTGCTACACAATGATGCTAGGGATGTCACTGTTGACAGTGATGGTGTTCTGAGGATGCAGGGCCATATATGTGTGCCCAATGTCGATGGCTTGTGGGAGTTGATACTAGAGGAGGCACACAGTTTGCGGTACTCTATTCATCCAGGTGCTGCGAAGATGTACCAAGACTTGAGACAGCACTACTGGTGGAGAAGGATGAAGATAGACATTGTTAGGCATGTAGCCAAGTGCCTCAACTACCAGCAGGTCAAGTATGAGCATCATAGATCGGGCGGTGTTTTTCAGCATATGGTTATTCCCGACTGGAAGTGGGAGAGGATCACCATGAATTTTGTTATAGGGCTCCCTCGGACTTCGATGAAGTTCGATTCTGTGTGGGTGATTGTTGATCGGCTGACCAAGTCCGCACATTTCATCCCAGTTTGTACTACTTACTCATCGGAGCGGTTGGCGGCGATCTTTATTCAGGAGATTATCAGGTTTCATGGGGTCCCAATGTCTATTATATCTGACAGAGGCACTCAGTTCACTTCTCAGTTTTGGAGAGCATTTCAGCGGGAAATGGGTACGCGGGTTGAGTTGAGCACCGCATTTCACCCTCAGACAGACGGGCAGTCTGAGCGCACTATTCAAATTCTGGAAGATATGTTGTGAGCTTGTGTGATTGACTTTGGTGGTTCGTGGGATGAGTTCTTGCCACTTGCTGAGTTTGCCTACAACAACAGTTTTCAGTCGAGTATTCAGATGGCCCCGTACGAGGCGTTGTATGGCAGACGGTGTAGATCTCCCGTGGGATGGTTTGAGCCTGGTGAGGATAGATTGATAGGGACCGAGTTAGTTCAGGATGCTCTGGATAGAGTGAAGTTGATCCAGGAGAGGCTTCGCACAGTAGAGTCTCGCTAGAAGAGTTTTCATGGTTGGAGATAGAGTATTGCTGAAGGTTTCACCCATGAAGGGTGTCATGAGGTTCGGGAAGAAAGGGAAGCTGACTCCCAGGTACATTGGTCCTTTTGAGATACTCGGGAGGGTTGGAGAGGTGTCATATGAGCTGGCCTTGCCGCCTAGTTTGTCCAGTGTTCATCCCGTATTCCATGTGTCCATGCTCCGGAAGTATATCGGGGATCCGTCTTATGTATTAGACTTCAGTGCCATTCATCTTTATGGCGATCTATCTTATGATGTGGAGCCATTGGCTATTCTAGGTAGGCAGGTTCGAAAGAAGAGGTCCAAGGAGATTGCTTCAGTCAAGGTGCAGTGGAGAGGTCGGCCCGTGGAGGAAGCTACTTGGGAGGTCGAGCAGGAGATGCGGAGCAGATATCCTCACCTATTTGAGTCTCCCGGTATGTTTCTTAACCTGCTCGAAAATAAGCGTTTTATTAAGTTGGGGAGAATGTGATGACCCAACCCGTCATCATGTGAGTTATCACCCTGTTATCCCCTTCATATGCTTGTTAATGTTACAATATGCATGTTGGGTGAGTTTGAGTCTATCCGAGTCGAGTTTGGTTGGAAATGAAATAAATAGTCTCTTAGAAGAAGGAATAGTTGAGAAAAGTCAGCTGGATGTTGACTTGTAAGTTAGAGAGCTCGAAATTGAATTATGATGATTCGGTCAGCTCCGGGAGGTCATTTATGAGCTAGGAGGACAATCGGAAGTGAATTTGGAGGTCCGGTGTAGTTTTAGGCTTGAATTGGCTAAAGTTGAATTTTTGCAATATCCGATCGATAGGTGAGATTTTGATCCGGGAGTCGGAATGGTATTCCGATAGTTGCACTAGCTCCGTTAGGTGATTTTGGATGTGTTTGCAAAATTTCAGGTCATTCGGAGGTCGTTTGGTCGGGTTTTTGATTGAAGGTTGGTTGCGGAAGTTTAAATGAAAACTTAGGCTTGAATTTGCTTGTATTCGATGTTTTTCGCGTTTAAGGGCGTGTTTTTATGATTGGAACAAGTTTGTATTGTGCTATGGTGTATGTTGGAGGTTTTCGTTGGGGTCCCGGGGGCCTCAGGATGAATTCGGGGGTCCAAACGGACCATTTTGAGCCAAAATGAACTGCTGAATTGCTGCAATAAAATTGCAGGTTATTTATTCTCTGCGGTCGCGGTCATTGCCACACAATCGCGTAGGGTAACGGAGGGAGAGCTGGAAGTTGTTCTTCGTGATCGCGACATGTGGGATGCGATCGCGTAAGGTTAAGGGTTTGGTCATCGCGATCGTGAGGTTATTGGTGCGATCGCGTAAGGTTTTAATTGAAAGCAGTGCGATCGCGTAGAATGGCCAGGTTGAGCACTACGCGGCTGAGCCCACGCGATCGCGTAGAAGAAAAACTGGCCACCCAGGAGTTGTGCATCGCGATCGCGAGCCAAGTGCTACGATCGCGTAGAGTAAATATGCCTGGCAGTGAATTTAAGTCCAGAACATTTCAGACGCATCCTTTCATTCATAAAACTCCATTGTTGAGTCTTAAAGAGAGAAAGTGAAGGGAAATCGCTGGGATTTCTTCGGGTTATCATCGGGGGTAAGTTTCATGGTTCAATTATGCGTTTTTATCTTAGAATCCTCCTCTATTTCACTGAAATTGGATGAATTAATGGGGGAATTTAGCCTAAGCCAGGGTTTTGGTTAAATGTCGATTTGAATGGGCAAATGGAGTCCGATTTTGGAAAACTTTATATGCATAGACTCGTGTTGAGACGAGGATTACGAATATGTAACTTTCATAATTTTTTAGAAGCGTACCAAAAGTCGGGTTTTGACAACTTTGTGGATTTTGGTGCGAATTGAGTTATTTCGAATGAGTTGTGTCTAATTAACCTATATTGATGTATTCTCCTTGATTTTGAGTAGATTCGGCATCCGAGGTGGTTGAGTTACGAGGAAAGTGCAAGGCAGACTAAGGCTTCTTCCGGATCGAGGTGAGTGGTGATAGTAAATAATGTACTGAGGGTTTGAAACCCCGTACTAGCACTTTACAGTGCTATGATGAGATGAGACACACGTCATGTGACGAGCGTGGTGACATTATGATTGGGGAATTGGACTTGATCCTTTCCGACTAATAGTGTATTGTGAATTGTGACAAAGAATGGGATTATAACTGTGTAATTGGGCTAGTAGCCATGTTTGGGGCCTTGTGCCAATCTGTAGAGCATTAGGGAACCTGTAGAGCTAGGTGACCCCTATATCATGTTGGAAACTTACACTCAGCCGTAAAATTAGCTGTATAGCATATCGTGGGCCAGTACTAGATGTGTATTGTGAGATATAGACTACTTAGGGTGGAAATTCCCTGACTTAGCTGAGTGGGCCTGAAAGGCCAATTCTATACTGACTGGGACAGGGTCGAGGACCCATTATGAGGTACTATATATATATACCTGTATTGGATCGGACTGCACGTCGCATTGATGTATATGTGGATCGGACTACACGCTGCAGTAATATATACATGTGGAACGGACTGCACGCCGCAGTATTATTGCGCTTGGGTTGTAGGAGCCCCTTCGGAGTCTAAGTCTGCACACATTCTCACTGAGCGTTGGAGCATATTAAGAGATCGGGTTGCACGCTGCAGTAGTATAGTTATATATGTATATATATATTGGATCGAAATGCACGCTGCAGTAATATATATGTGGATCGGGCTGCACGCCGCAGTATCATAGCGCTTGGGCCCAGGAAGCCCCTCCGAAGTCTGTATACACCCCTAGTGAGAGCTGTCGACGTTAAATAGAACGGGCTGCGCGCCGCAGCGTTATATGTATCGGGACGGTCTGCACGCCACAGTATTATACTCATACATATCCATATACATATTCAATACTTATACATTATAGATATATGTATATATTTACATACATTGAGTTGGTTGTACACCGTAGCGGTACGAATGAGGATTTGGTCAGTGTGAGACCTTGTTGAGATAGATGTGAACTGGAGATGAGAGTATTCACCGTAGTGATGACTTACCTGTGGTGTTGCCTTAGAACTGTTTAGTGATAGTACAGGAGTTCGTATTTTCAGTTATTATTTATTATTATTATTCACTGAGTTGAAATATACTCACCCCACTCCCCTGCACGTTTTGTGCAGATTCACAGGTGCCAGAGAGCAGTTGAGTTGTCGCAGCTGCTTATTCATATCTATTCTGCGAAGACTACGAGGTAGCTGCCGACGTCTGCAGAACGTGTTTTCTCCTTCCTTATCATTTTGTTGCTTTCATTTTGTTTAGACTTGTTTGTATAGGCTGTTTATTCTGTAGAGGACCAGACTTGCGACACCGCGATTTGGTTGGGACCGTATTTTGTATGCTTCTACTAATACGTTTATCATTTTGATATGAACACTTGCTATTTAAGTTTAACTTGATCACCTAAAATTAATAATTGGCTGGTTTAATGGATAACATGGTCGGGCTTGCCTAGCATTGTGTTGGGCACCATCACGACCAGGGTTTGGGTCGTGACAAGCAATTTTTTAAAGCTTGGCCAAATACTAATTGTTGTTCAGAAGTGCTTTTCACATTAATTAGCTAAACACAAACTACTTCTCACCAAAAATACTTTTGAGAAAAGCACTTCTCAAAATAAGCTGATTTTTGCAGCTTGGCCGAATGGGCTACTATTCTCTTTTGGTTTCTATTCCTATTCGAAATTGGATTCGGTATTTATTCCTATTTTGAGTGGGTTTTAGCTTTAAGAGAAAGCACCACTCATGATCTATAAATAGGACAACCTTGTAGAATTATCCGTGCTCGTTGATACAAGTCTTTAAAAGACTTAAGCACATTAAAGTGATTTTTGAGAAAGATTTCATCAAGAGAGAAGAAAACTATTTGTTTTTGCTGTAAATTTTTATTTCGATCATCTAACTTCAAATCACGTGTTCTAATTCGTCAATCGTTGGATCGGGCTAAAATTTTGGCTGAATTTTTATAACATCTTTGTCTTTGTTTTTAACGGTGAAGATCGGAATTTGAGGCTAGTAGTAACTGATTTTGAGCCTCGAATAGCAGCTTTATTTTTTTAGATTCTCATCTTTCTTCAATTGATTAGTTGTTGCTATTGTTGCTCCGTGTTTGGCACATGTTGTGTAACCAATTTGGAAAATTTTTTGTAACCCTCTTATTGTTATAGTGGAGCTTTTTTTATCTTTTGATCCCGTAGTTTTTACTTTCGGTTTTAAGGATTTTCCACGTTAAAAATTGGTGTTCTTTATCTTCTTTATTTTCGGGTTTGCCTCTTCCTCAACATAACAAATCTATGGGTTAAAATTTGAGCGGATAAGAATCTGTGTGGAAAGGGATGACAAAAAGTTACTTGAGCCAAAGTCGTAACCATACAACATTATAACGACCCGCACCACGGCCAAGATCATGTATTCACAATGCCTGAGCATCGAATTGGATGATACGGCATTTGAAAGGGTCAACCCGTAATATAGTCAAACAACTTAAGTACTATGGTTAATGATCGTTGGATAATGGATAAGACCTAGTATATAAACAATGTGAGAAGAAGAAGATGGGGGGGAGGGGCGGAAATAAATTCATTGACAGACATGTTCTCTGGGATGAGGAGGGGTCTTAATCTCTTTCTCTCAACAAAGGAGAAAGAAGCAAGGGAGCTCAGATCCTCAATATATATTCGCTAATTTCATCATATCAAATGTATGGGGTTCTACCTTGTCAAAGATCGGTGACCAATTTCATCTATGTATTCTTTTTTGTTGTTTAATGTTGATAAAATCACCTTCTCTTCTTATATTATAGGATTTAATCATTGTTATAATTAAATATATGCTTTTTTTATTTGCTTACTCATATCTTCTATCTTACATCTAGGGTAAATTATCTTTGGCTAGGATTTGCCTAAAATCTTCTTATTTAATTGGTTCAACGAAAATTCTAAATCTTTCTGGTTGAACAATAATTACAAAAGCCAAGTGGCATTTTTAGGACAAAGCAAACTACATTTCTAACTAAAAAAACATTTGAATTTTAAATTTTGAATTAATTGGTTACTCTATTTGGATTAATAAATATATATGTCTTATAAATAGCTATAATATAAAAACAAAAATATATAAAATGAAAATACACACATCTATTTCATCTATATATTATTAAAATATGAGGATAGTTTTGTTATGTAGTATAACTAAGTGGCAAGCTAATAAGAAGTTATTTGGCAATTTCGGACAAGTGGAGTTGCTCTCATGGTAAGCAACCCCCACTTCCAATCAAGAGGTTGTGAGTTCGAGTCTCCTCAAGAGCAAGGTAAGAAGTTCTTGGAGGGAATGATGTCGGGGGTCTATTTGGAAACAGCCTCTCTACCCCAGGGTAGGGGTAAGGTCTGCGCACATACTATCCTTCCCAGACCCCACTAAGTGAGACTATACTAGGTTGTTGTTGTTGGACAAAAGTAATAATTAAGACTTAGAGTCAAAGTTATAATTTAATAATTTTTAATTTCTATTTATATTATATTAAATTGAGTGTGGTAGAAATAACAATTAAATCCAAACAGCCTAACAAAAATTAACGTCAAAATATAATAATATTAAGTATTGAATAACATAGTAGCAAAATAAGGAACAAATAGAGAAAAAAAATTAAAATTTTATCATAAAGAGAAAAGAAGGGTAAAAAATTTTAGGTACGACAAAAAATTGTATTTTGGATAAGGTCACATAACTGAAGCCTAATAGATAAGATAAACAACTGAAAATATTAAATACTAAATATTAAAAATAAATTTAAGATAAGATGATAATGTTTATACCAAGAATTTAATAATAAAATGTCACGATCCCAAACTCGGTCGTAATGGCGCCCATCACACTGCTAGGCCAGCCCGACCAATCAACTGAAACACGGAGCTATCAGCTCACATTTAACCCCTTTTAGGCATAAACAATGATAGTATAACAATGAAAATATCCAAACACCGGGTTTAGACATCCCAAACCAAAACAACCTCCCAATAGACCAGGAGTCACAAGTCATGAGCCTCTACCAGAATATATAAAGTGCGATAGTGTATACAACTGTGCTCAAGTGCGGAATGGACAAAACAGCAAATAAGGATAAGCTGGAAAGTAAGGTCATGCGGATGCTGGCATCTACCCCGACTGTCCAGAAGCAACTCCAAGCAGCTACAGGATCAACTCTGCTGCGATGTACCTCAATCTGCATACAAGGTGGAGGGAGTAAAGTGAGTACTTCCAGACTTAGTGGTAATAAGCAGGGGTAAGACAGGGAAGGTTAGAAAACCCAATACAACACTAAGTAAAGCTATACACAATACCTTGCATCAATATCAACATGAACAATATCCGAACCAGCTATATCAGAACCAACAATATCAGCTAACAGCTAGCAGGTATAGCTAAATGCAATGCAATGCATAAATATGACCGCTACGGCGCTTAGCCCAATCCATTTGGGTACCCGTGCTCACTGTGGGGGTTCAGACTCCGGAGGGGCTCCTACAGCCCAAGCACAATATCATAATACGCTGCGGCGCGCAGCCCGATCCACTACCAGTCAGCTATAATGCAATGCGGCCTCACAGGCTCAAAATAGTATTTGAAAACTCTTTTTATCATTTTTCAGTAGAAAATAGTATATCGGAAATCCCAGAGTTAGGAAAATCATTTTTAACAGTAATAGCTCAGGACTGGTATCAAAATAGCATGTCAATATCATAGAAACAGGAACATTGATCCTCGCGGGATCCCAACAACTGGCTCACAGCCCAAAGATATACACGACCATCCAAGTAGGAGGTTCACCGGCTCAATAATAGCCAACAACACAGTATAGTATCAACAGGTCGGACTAAGCCATAGTCCCCAATCACATTCGACCCCGCACTCACAGGAGAGTACGTGTCTTGGCTCAATACAGCATCACAAAGTGATATACCGGGGTTTCGAACCCGCTGGTCATCACCCACACCCATTACTCACCTCGACTCGGCTCGACGACTAGTCCGCAATGCCCTTTCCACGAGAATAGGCCTCCACGGGTGTAGAATCTAAAAAAATCAATATAAATACATCAAAATAGGCCAAAGGGGCACTACCAATCGAAACAACTCAAATTAAACCAAAAACTACAAAGTTGCCAAAATTCGACTTTCGGTAAGCTTCTCGAAAAATTATAAAAGTTACATATTCGGATTCCTTATCTCAACACGAGTCCATGCATATAAAGTTTATCAAAATCAGACTCCGTTTGCCCATTCAAATCAATATTTTTCCATAACCCAGGCTTAGGGCAAAAATCCCCCATTAATCTTCCCATTAACAGCGAAATAATCAAAGATTTTACGATAAAATCATGTATTTAGTCCATAAAACTTACCTCCGATGATTACCCGGTGAAATCCCCTTCAATTCCCGTCAATTTGCTCTCTAAGAACTCAAAAATGGAGGTTTTGGGTACATGGGTCGTGAATACACTATTTTGGTTTTTAATATTAATGACAGGTACTTAACACTACGCGATCGCAGCCCTTGGCTCGCGATCGCGATGCACAAAATTTTAACGGATGAATTTCCTTCTACGCCATCGCAGCCTTTGGCCCACGATCGCAATTTACGCGATCGCAGGAAACTCTTCGTGATCGCGAAGAACAAAATGTCTGCATTTTTATTGCTGCAAAACAGCAGTGCCTTTTGGCACAAAATGGTCCGTTTGGACCCCCGGATTCATCCCGAGGCCCCCGGGACCCCAACGAAAACCACCAACCTAGTCCAAAATACGATACAAACTTGTTACAATCATAGAAACACGCCCTTGTGAGCACGTGATTTTTGCCCTAAGCAATAAATTTCAAAACTAAAATAAATAATACTTTTGTGTGCAATTATATGCTTTGATTGAAATAAGATGCATTTGTGTATGCACAAAATTAGAAATTAAAATTAGAAAATTTAAAAAATAGGTTAAATACAAGTATTTCAATTTAAGAGGTTAAAAGGAAAATTAACAAAAAAGAGGCAATAATAACGGAAATTAAGGAAAAATAGTAAAAACAATGTCAAAAAATATCATAAAATTAGAGGAAAGTAGGAAATTGAATAATTGAAAATAATACAAAAAGAAAAAAATAAAATACAAAAGAAAATACCATAAAAATAATTAAAATACAAAGGAAAATACAAAAATAAGAGAATTGGGCCAAATGCCAGCCCAGGTGCACTGGCCCAAAGCATTCTGAGAGATCTGGTCCAAACCAGTTGAAATAAAACGATCTCAGCCGTCCATCACACTAAATCCAATGGCTGAGACTTTGATCAGAACCAATTAATTAATCAAACCCTGAGATCAAATCCCCACCGTTTGTCACACCAAATCTAACGGATGAGAGCTAATCTCTCATTTAATTCAAACTACGCCGTTTTGAGGGGAGTTAATCCTGGCCATCAATCTCATTTGATCTAACGGCCAGGAGTTTATCAAACACCCCGAGTATATAAGGGCCCGGTCTCTTCAGAGACCGGCCATTCTCATGTATCTCTAACCCTAGCCGCCTAAGTTCTTCATCTTCTTCCTCTCTCAAAACTTGCCGGCCATGGAGACTGGCCGTCTCCCATGGCGATCTCCGGCCAACCCCAACCCCAAAACCTTCGTCTCCCTCTTCTCCACCACAAAACATCCTCAAAACCCAAGAAACCCTAGGAAACTTTCCCCTTTCTTGAAACCCCGATCATCGGAGTTTCTTTTCGGTGACCAAAACTATGCAAACCACTCCCAAACTAACATTGTATGATCCTCGTAACCTGATATGTCACCCCTCGTATCTGGTTTCCTTCGAATATTCCCCAAAACGTTCTAATATCCCAAAATAGGTCGCCAGAACCCTAACTCCAGCCGACCTAGAAAACTAACCTTAAACAAACCCTTCCCTCTGGACACCCCAAACCTATTCCTACCATTAAAATAATAAAAAAGACTTCGTCTTCAAGTCTGAAAAGAAAACCAAAAAAAAAAAACTGGAAAAGGCTTTGACTTGAAGCCTGAAAGAAAAAAGAAAAAGAAAATAACAAAGAAAGGGGATAGCACACGAGACAGATCCTGAAAGCTAAGTCCCCCTCCTCTTTTTCGTTTATGTTTACATTTTTCTGTGATTTTTGTCTTCTTTGTTTACTACTTCATCATCTTCATGTTTTAGCATATTTTCTGTTTAGATCCTTTTTCTTTTAGTCGCATAAACCACTGCATGTTTAGAATAGTCTTATCTTCTGAAAAATCCCTATTTAAATTATGTCTTCTTTGAAGCTTCTTTGATAAATTTCTACCTATCTAGGCTTAGTCAAATACATCGAGCATGATTAGGGTTCAGTAGTCTTTTGACATGAGAAAAGTTCTGACTATGCCTGCTTTATGTTCAATTGATATATTGTGTTTGGAATCTGGATTATAAGTCTTTTGATTGAAATTCAACAATATTCAATCTCTTCTCTGAGTTTTGGTTAAATGACAAGTAATTTTGATTTCATGGCCATGTATGCAATTTGATGTGAAAAGGGCTATGTTTGCAATGATTTTGTGTTAGTTGATTATTGCTAATACCTAATGTGCTTAGGTAACATTGGTTATAGCTGCAATAGTGTAGTAATTTGAAAAGTGGTTAAATCTGAAAACATGCTTTAAGTAGTTAAAAGTGGCTAAAATTGAAAACAACACAAAAGAGGTCTTAATTGAAATAAGTAATAAAGAGTGGTCAGTCTTGTAACTGACCAACTCTGATAATTCTCTAATTCTGAAAAACATTGGCCAAGTTCTAAAGAGGTTAAATTAGTAATAAATTGACTCAAGTCTGAAAATTGGTTAGACTTGCAAAGTCTCAATTGGCCTGTGTTCACTAATTTGCTAGACTTGCAAAGTCTCAATTGGCCTCTGTTCACTAATTGGCTAGATTTGCAAAGTCTCAATTAGTCTGTGTTCATTAATTGGTTAAGATTGCAAAGCTAAGTCCAAACATTGGACTGGCCAGGCCTTAAATAAGATAGACTTAAGTAAATAAAGCAGGCTAGTCCTGCAAGTTGACTTTAATAACAGAAAATGAAACAAAAAGGGCTAAAATTGAAATAAGTTGAGGTTCAGATCTGGTCAAGTCTTAAAAGACTCATTAGAAGTGGCCAGAAGTAAAATAGTAGTTGAAGATAGCACAACCCTAACCTGGACAGGTCGGGTAAATAATGAATGTCTTTAAGGGCATATAGGGAATAGAAAAGGACATAATTGTGGATTTAATAGAGCCTATGGGGACATTAAAGACATTTAGGCCTATGATTTCTGCAATATTGCACAAAACTAAGGGTACAATGGACCTAAATAAAAGGCAGTTTAGTAAATAACTTTAACAAGTAGGGGCACACTAGTAAAAGACCCAAAAAGGAATCAAATAGAACCTTCCAGCACATGCTGGAAGGCAATTCATAACAAAAAATGGGATCAAAGTGTAACAATGGGCAAAAATCAGGTGAGGGAACCAGAATTTACTTTCCAGCTTTTCCCCCCTAAATTTTCACCATGTCTCACCTATAAATAGACCCCATTTGAGCCTGGTTAGGGGCTGGATTTTGGAATCAAAAAATTCAGAGAATACATACTTAGAATTATAAGAGTAAAAACTGTCTGGGTTTTATTATCGAAGCTTATTCTAAGAGCAGTGGTGGATTTCCTGCTTCTGTTGATTCTCCATTGGTTATCTTTGCTGGGTATCGGCTTTGTTGCTGCTTTGGGATTCAATTACTTGCTGGGATTCACTCTATCTACTGTTGCATTGATTGTCGTGGTTTAACTGTTGTTCATGTTTATTCTCCTTAGAACTCATTGGTATTTTGCTGAATCAGGTACACATCCCTTGTTCGAGCCATGTAATTTGAAGTCAATTGATGAAATGAAGAGCCTGGCTCAAGCTTAAAATTTCTTTGTTATTTGTTCTTCTCTTACAATTAGTGTAATTATTTGAATCTGTAATTCAGTAGGGAGATGTTGTATAAATAGCTAATATGAAGCATGAACGTATGCTGAAAACAATGTAATATCATAGTAAGTAGATGTAGATTAGTAACAGTAATTATAATCACCTAGTTAACTTAAAAAAAAGGTTAATAATCAAATTAATTCATTTTTAAAAAAAAAACAAGTTCGTAATAGGTGGATTCATAACAATATTAGCTTGTGGTAATTAGTTTAATTAGATATCTGTTAGTTTGATTTAAATAGATTAGTAGCAATTAAAATGATATAGAATAAAACTGGTAGCCAAACATGAAGTCGCTAATCATACAATTAATAGGATGTGTTACATAATTAGCTTAATGTCTAATATAATTAGTTTTCTGATAGTCATAAGGAGTCACAATTAGTAAATTGTTAAGTAGTAATCATGTTTCATATATTTAAGTAATATTCTGTCATTCTTAGTCAACAAATAATCTATTCAATAGTGTAAAACTGGCTGATGAAATATAAGAAAAAATAAAGATAGTTTGTTAGTTAATTACAGTTTGTATCAGTTTATCTATGGTTTAGAACTGATATTGTAATTATGTATTATGTCTCTTCCTAAATAAATACAACTCAACTTTGCTCCATTCTGATTCTGAAATATCTGTGTATATATGACGAATTCCAATTTCTGTTTCTCTTTTCAAATTGGTTTGGGCCTAATGGATGTCGTAGGGCCAGATCTGATACAACCAAAGACAGGGCTTCTAAGTATGAGCCCCAGCAATATTTGGGTTTCTGAAACCCGGTTACAAAGACAGGGCTGTTAAGAAAGCCCAAAGTGTCCAGGCCCAGTGACATAGAGTAATAATGGCCGGGACTTATATTCTGAAATTGTAATTACAGTTAATTAATTAAGGAAAAACCAAAATGATAGAAAATGTAGTTGTATATTAGGATTGGACTATAAAAATCGAATGGGATGAGCCTCGCATGGAAACAAAATAGCCCCCCCACCCCCCACCCCCCCATATACACAAGTAATAATATGATAGACCTGGGAAGGTTGATAGCTCATTCCACAACCTTTCCTATAGATTTAAAAAGCCGTAGACGATTTAGGCACGATTTAATAAATATACCTTTCTTAATACGATTGCACACTTGGTGTGACTCAAATCGTAAATCCCGACGAAGCCGAAGTATATTAAAAGGCGTATTGGTTGCGGTGTGATTCGAAATACGTTTTCGCAACGTCGAAATTCGTAAAATATTAAAGTTTGAAATATGTACACATTGTTAACAGGCATATAATAAGTCACATAAAACCGAGAATGACAGTTGAGCGACCTTGCTAAAACCACGGAATCCGGGAGTGTCTAACACCTTCTCCCGGGTAAACAGAATTCCTTATCCAGGTTTCTAGTTTCGCAGACTATATTACAGAGTCATAAATTTCCTCGGTTCGGGATTAAACCTGTGACTTGGGACACCATTATTTTCCCAAGTGGCGACTCTGAAAATTAAACAAAATCCCGGACCGATTGTCCTTTATTTGGAAAAACTCCTTCCTCTTTGTTACTATAGCCTTCTCGGGTATTTGAAACATTGAGGTATACCCTATTCTCCCAATCGGGAATTAAATATTTAAAAAAGGGGTAGTAAAATGGGAGGTGTGACAGCTCTGGCAACTCTGCTGGGGATAAGCAACCCAGAACTTCGATTTCAGGGTTTAAGAATTCGAGCTCGTTGGAATTGCCGTTCTCGATATTATTTGACTTTGTTAAATGCTTTGAACAACATGCTACGTGTTTTACCGCTTTGATATTATGTGGATTGTATATATAAATTGTGCCGAAAACCCTTCTCTTCTTCACCTCCGGGGATGTGCTTACTGGTTGAGACTCCCCTTTCTGTTAAGTTATACCCAAAATAAGAAATAGAGGCCGAATAGGTTACAAAGCCGATTGACCCCGCGGGTCACCGGTACGTAGCCCCTTTCTCGATCCGAGTTGTCCACTCGGGTACACGATCTAGCACTCTATGAAACCATAAGATATTGAACATAGGTCTAGGACGATTATTTGCATCATAACTGACTTAGGGGACTCAATACAGGGGTTGGGTCCGTCTAGGACAAGTGACCCGGTAATTAAAGGCCGAGCATATTATATGTTGCATTTTTAATTGTCTTTGATCATTATGCGGATCGGAAAATTTCCGAAAAATAGAAAGATAATATTTGGAAATAGAAAAAGAAAAGAGAGAGATATTTACAAAAGAATTGTTAGAAAATCTAAAAAATAGGAAAATATTGTTGAAATAATTGGTCAATTAATCTGACCGAACTACGCAGGTTTGATTCTCGCCATTAGGTGAGATACGTAGGCAACCCTTGAACGGGTCCAACTACCCTATTAGAAAATGACCAAAAATATTTTACTTTTCAAATAATCGAGGTGATTGTTATTTTTGGAAATAGCCGAATGTTCTGAAAGGACGCCAGAAGGCTGTTTTGGCAAAAATTGCCACTTCGAAAGTCATGTCATTTCCTTTTTCAAAATAAAAACCTGAGAAGGTTATAAAATGAAATTTGCTTTGAAAAATATTTTCCTTTTTCTAAATAAAATTGCCTTCAATAAATGTGCAGGATGAGCATGATATAGAATGAACCCTTCACTCTAATGAATAGAATCCCTTTGAAGATAAGATTATGGTGGAACGACATGGGACAGGAAGGACAGAATTGGGTCAAATGTTATCTAAAGGACCTTACGGGATTAATGGACATAATTCTCAGAGGCGATATAATTCGAGCACTGGTTACATGCTGGGATCCTACGCACAACGTCCTACATTTTTCGGACATTGAACTCACTCCCACTCTCGAGGAAGTTGCTTACTATATAGGGAAAAATGAGGTCCCCTTAAAAGAGAAATACCCGATAGCTCCAAGAGCGATAACGGTGCACCGCTTCCTCGACTCTTTGAAGATTGCTCGGAACGTCCATAATGAGGATTTGGTTAATGGGTTTTGCTCCTTAAACTTCATATACAATAGATATGGACATGTCGGGGGTTTCAATGACCCTACGAACAAACTCTGTAATAAGTCCAACCGAGCCAAATGGGAGGAACATCGACGATTCGCCTTTCTGGTGGCGTTTCTCGGGCTAATCATATTACCAAGAAAGGACCGGCACATTGATACAAGAGTCACCGGGGTGGACAGCACTTTGATTGTACAAGATAATTGCACTTTGGCCCCAATGATCATAGCCGATATCTACCGTGCCTTGACAACATGTAAAGCAGGGTACAACTTATTTGAGGGATGTAACTTGATTCTGCAAATTTGGTTGATAGAACGTCTATGCCATCATCCTTCATTCTCAAGCTATGGGTCGTCTAAAAGAACGTTCCTCAAAGAATTCTATACGAGAACAAAAGAGGTTAAGCTGCCAGAGGGAGTTAAAGGTTGGATTTCATATTTACGATCATTGACCGATAGCCAAATCGATTGGGCATACGGATGGTTGCCCTTCGACGAGGTGATTTACATGCCGACGGAAGGGTCACACTTCTTGATAATGGGCTTAAAAAGTATCCAGCCTTATATACCGTACAGGGTCTTACGACAGCTTGGAAGATATCAAGTTATACCGAAGGATGGGGACCTCAGTTTGCAAGCAATAGAGATTAGTCCGGATGGGCAATTCCCGGAAGCAAAGGTCCGACAGATTTGGAATGAGTGTCAAAATTTGAAGGCAGAAACTTGTGTGGAAAACAGAGCTCGGGGAGAAGTATCGCCAGGGTACACTGCATGGTATCGACAGGGTATTGAGCATGATAGACCATTAAAAAGACCTCATGTTTAAGATTTGGCCGAGCAGTCTAAGGAATACGAAAATTGGGTGGCCAAAGAAAATGAGTATAAAGCCAAGATCAGCTTGCTAGAAAAACAGTTGCGAGATCTCCAATTCGAGAGCAGTTTACAGGCAGCATCTGAAGAAGGAGAAAAGAAGCAGCAGAAAAAAGAGAATGAAATTCTAAAGGCTCAAGTTGCAAAAATGAAAATTGCATCTGAGACCCTGGTTCGCTTAGCTCGAGATGAGAAACTAATTGAAAATATCCGGCGCAAAGTAAATGACTACAGCTTCGATCTTGACAAAGCAGAAAAAGAGTTAGTGAGGGTTCGGAAGCAACTGGCCAGAGATGCCAATGAAAGAGCTAGAATGGTTCAGCAACTACAAGATAAACATGAAGTTGAGGTAGCTCGATTGAGAAAGAAAGTCATTACAGCCACAGTCAAAAGTAACAAGATAATCAAAGAATTTGAAGAAGAAAGAGAGCATTGTTACACGGCTATGGCTCGATTGGAATTCGAGTTACAACAACTACAAAAAGAGAACCAATAAACCTTAGGCGCTCGCGCCGAACAGATCAGCAGGCTACTTCAAAAAAAAGGGGTCATTCGAGAAAGAATTGTCCATATTGCTCAGTACATCACCAGAAAATGCCAATTGTGTGAAGATATGTCCCAGGCAAAATTTGCATCAGCCGTGAAGTTCTTTGTAAAGCAAGTCCTGTCCGACCTGGATAGACTCCAAAGTGGATTGGTATATAGGCCCGCGGCAAGACCGAAAGACGTCTCGCGGGCATTAGGAGCATTAATGTACTCATAGGACATGCATTTTGTGTTTGTATTCCTTTGCATTAGTAGCAAAACATCATTTTGTAAATCACTATTTTTGAGTATCAATGAAAAATTCAGAAGTTGTTGCTAATCTTTTCCGCTTTACATCAATTGTCTGGGCGATAGGCAAATATGTAGGAACGAAAATCAATAGAGAAAGAAGAAAGAAAGAAATGAAAAAGAGAGAGGAAAAGAAAAAAAAAGTAAAGAAAAAGAATGGAAAAAAAAAAGAAATGAGAAAAAAGAGAGAAAAAGAAAGATGAATGGAAAAATAAAAACAAAGAAAAAGAGATGAATGAAAAAAAATGGATTCAAAATGGAATAAGTGCCAGGATGATGCATAATGATCAAAGGCAAAAGTTGTGATTTTTAATCAATGCATCTTATCCCTTTATGTACTAACTATTAACAAGTGTTGTTGTTTATGAGAATCAGATTTCAGCTGGTAACTGGCACTCTGGCAAATCATCATTACAACACACAATCAAAAAATATGTCTAAGGTTGTGACTTAGGAGATTGAGCCAACTATTGGACCCAGTACAAGAAGAGGAGGTTGTGGATGTGGCGGGAATGAAAGAGGAAATGTATAAGCTAAAGCAGCAAATGTCGGAAATGTACCAGGCTTGGTCCAGAGGTCAACCTTTACCCGCATATCCAGCCAATCCAGCATATGTCCCTCCTGCCAATCCTAATCCCGAGCCACCTACCATGAACTCATCCTCCACGTACCCATATTACCATCACTACTATGCCACCACTTCACAGGCACCACCACTACTGTCCAAACAGATTCCTCTTCAACCACCACAGGTCGCCCCGGTGTATGTGTCACCACCACCTGTTGCCCTGCATAAATCGTCAAGTGAACTAGTGTTCCACGTGCAAGATGCACATTACTATCCGCTGGAGCCGATGTTTAGGCAGCATGATTCCTATACCCCACTGATGGAGACGACGGAAGAAAAGCCCATCAAGAACTTGGAACAAAAGGAAATGGCATGGAAGATGAGGAGTTTAGAACAATCTTTCCGTAACATACAAGGGCTAGGAGGCCAAGTGAGTGCAGCATACAAAGATTTGTGTTTGTTCCCAGAAGTGCAGCTCCCGGTTGGACTCAAGCTACCTAAATTCAACATGTACGATGGACATGGGGATCCTGTAGCCCATCTCAGGGGTTATTGTAGCAAGATGCGTGGTGCAGGGGGAAGAGATGAACTATTGATGGCGTATTTTAGCCAAAGTCTGAGCGGTTCTGCGCTGGAGCGGTATACACGTCAGGATCACACCAGATGGTTAATTTGGGATGATCTAGCTCAGTCATTTGCTAACCGCTTCCAGTACAACTTGGAGATAATTCCAGATAGGTTGTCGCTTACCAAGATGGAAAAGAAGCCCGGGGAAAGTTTCCGGGAGTACGGCTTTAGATGGAGAGAACAAGCGGCACGAGTAGATCCTCCTATGAAGGAGACAGAAATGGTAGATTGTTTTCTGCAGGCCTTAGAGCCTACTTACTATGGCCATCTGGTATCGGCTATTGGTAAGAATTTCAATGAAGTAGTGAAAATGGGGAGTTTTGTAGAGGAAGGATTGAAAACCAACAAAATCATGAGTTTTTTTGCTATCAAGGCCACGAATCAGGCAATACAGACCGGAAATGGGGGATCTATTGGTAAGAAAAAGAAGGAAGAGGTTTGAGTTGTTGAAAGTAGACCATGGACTCGGAGCCAAAATACATACCATCACCCACCTCGCCCATACCAATCATACCCGCCAGCACCTTATAACCTACCTCCACCATATTATCCACCCACTACCCCACATTATCCCATTTCACAAGCTCAACATTACCCATCGCCTCCACATGTATGGCGAGCCCAAACTCCACAAAACGTCTACCATACACAAAACACCTACCCTCCTTCCAGAACATACAAGAACCCAAATAGACCCAGCTTCCGTCCTCATCCAGAAATGAGAAACAGAGCCCAAACAAAGAAAACATTTAGCCCACTGGGGGAGTCTTATACCAGTCTCTATCATCGTCTGAAAGAGTTTGGGATGCTAAGCCCGATTTAGCCAAAACTTCCAAACCCACCACCCAGAAACATTGACCAGTCAGTCAGATGTGAATATTGCTCCGGGGCACCGGGGCACGATACTAAAAAGTGTTGGCACTTGAAATCTGCTATACTCTTATTGAAAATAGGAGGATAGAGTTGCAGGCTCCAGAGACTCCAAACATTACTCAGAATTCACTACCAACTCATCATGAGACACACATGATAGAGTTAGAGCAAGAAGAAAGCAGCAAGAAGCCGTCCCAATTGGTAATGATGATAAAGGCCAATAGTAAAGTGGAGAAAGAGATTAAGAAAGAGAACACAACAGCCGAGTTACCAATGAAAAAGCCGCCAGTAGTTGAAACTATGAAAATTATGGTGCCAGGGGCTAAGTCGTTGTTGACAGTGAAAGGAGCATACATGGAACCGGTGGTCATAAAGCCAGTAGTGCAAATGCTGGTGGTAGATACTAAAGCCATACCTTGGAACTACAACAAAGTCACAGTAATGTACAGGGGGAAAGAAGTTACAGGGGTGGTCAATGAAACACATGGCCTCACTCGTTCCGGGCTATGCTGTGCCCCGGAAGAGTTAAGAAAAATGAAGGTGGTATAGGAGAGTCATGTGAAGAAGCCGGTCTCTGAAGAAGAAGCAGAAGAGTTTTTGAAGAAGATAAAAGCTCAAGACTATTCGATAGTAGAGCAGCTGAGAAAGACGCCTGCATAAATTTCATTGATCTCATTGCTAATTCACTCAGAGGAGCACAGAAAGGCACTGTCAAAGATTCTGAACGAAGCGCATGTCCCCAAAAAAATCCCAGTCTGCCATCTTGAAAAGATCACCAAGTCGAACAAGATAACATTCTCGGACAATGAATTGCCTGTCAAAGGGACGGAACACAACAAGGCACTCTATCTCACCGTCAAAAGTGAAGAATTAGTGGTTACTCAGGTTTTAATAGATAACGGGTCGAGTGCAAACATTTGTCCGCTCTCGACTCTCGGAAAATTAAAGATTAATCCTGACAGAATCCGTCAAAATAGTGTGAGTGTTCGGGGATTTGACAGAGGAAGCAAAAATACCTTGGTAGATATTGTGTTGGAGGTCACCATTGGGCCGGTAGACTTTACCATGGAATTCCAGGTGTTGGATGTCACTGTTTATTATAATCTATTGCTGGGATGACCATGGATCCATGCGGCCAAAGTCGTACCATCTTCCCTGCACCAAATGGTAAAGTTTGAATGGGAACAGCAAGAAATTACAGTGCATGGAGAGGAAGACGCTTGTAATACCATAATGCCTTTTGAGGAAGTCGAATGGGACAAGGGCCCATGGGTGCATCAGGTGACAGACACTATGTTAGTTAACAAGATAGCCGAAGGAGAGAGCATGCCAATTCCTGCAGTGGCATCTACCGCAGTAATGGTAGCCAAAAAGATGATCAGAAATGGGTTCACACCCATAAAAGGTTTAGGGATAGCCTTACACGGAATAACACAGCTTGTCCATCTACCGAGAAACAATGATACCTTTGGCTTGGGCTTTAAACCTACCAACAACGACATCCAAAGAGCCAAAAGAACCAAGAAGAAAAGTTGGACCCTCCCGAAACCAGTCCCGAAATTATCCGACACCTTCACTAAGCCTGGTACACAACGACATTTGACAACTGGTGCATTGAAGTATGCTGAGATAAGGCCAAATACGGAGCTCCTCGCAAGGTTTGAAATGTTGTTCGGGGATGTAAACATGTTGGAGATGGGCGAGGGGACTAGTAAGATGGATATCCAGTTCATGGGATCCAGTGTTGCAGTCAATAATTGGGAAGCCAATCCTTTTCCAATCAGGAGGGAGTCTTGGTAGTTAACTTTCAAAAATATTTCATCTTTCCCAAAAGAATTCTTATTTTTGTAATCCCCACACCCCCACTGAAATCAAATGTATCCAACCTCTGTTATCTTTTTGAAAAAATATCAATGAAATACAATTTCTTCTTCTTTCTTCATTTTTGCCTTATTTTTATTTTTTCTTTTTTGTACAATTCAATATTCGCTGATTCTGATGATATGTCATGCATGAAGGATTCCCGGCCCAGTCTTGACAATCAAATAATTATACAAGAAATTGAAAATAAGAGTGAAATAGAATATGAAGATGAGGAAATACTGGAGGAAATCAGTAAAGACTTGAATCAATATGAGGAAAAACCCAAACCGAACTTGAGTGAGACATAATCTATTAATCTAGGGAGTGAGGATAATGTCCGGGAGACAAAAGTCAGTGTACACCTAGAAGCTTCCCTCAGAGAAGAGCTAATAAAGTTGTTACATGAATACAAGGACATCTTTTCCTGGTCTTATGATGACATTCCCGGACTCAGCACTGATTTGGTGGTACACAAGTTGCCTATTTATCCAGAATGTCGGCCGGTAAAACAAAAATTGAGAAAGTTCAAGACGGACATCAGCGTGAAGATAAAAGAATAGGTGAATAAGCAGTTTGAGGTGAAGGTCATACGAGTTACCAAATACCCCACCTGGTTAGCAAATATTGTGCCAGTTCCGAAGAAAGATGGAAAAACCAGAGTGTGTGTTGATTACAGAGACCTCAACAAGGCTAGTCCGAAGGATGACTTTCCACTACCGAATATCCATATATTAATCGACAATTGCGCCAAGCATGAAATTGGCTCCTTTGTAGATTACTATATGGGTTATCACCAGATCCTAATGGACGAAGAAGATGCGGAGAAAACAACCTTCATCACGCCTTGGGGAACAGACTACTATAGAGTGATGCCATTTGGGTTAAAGAATGCCGGAGCTACTTATATGAGGGCAATGACCATGATGTTTCATGATATGATGCATCGAGAAATTGAAGTGTATGTAGACGATGTCGTCATAAAGTCCAAGAAGCAACATGATCATATCAAGGACTTGAGGAAGTTTTTCCAAAGACTCCGAAGGTATAATCTTAAACTCAATCCTGCGAAATGCGCTTTTGGAGTACCTTCAGGGAAGCTATTGGGATTTATAGTAAGTTAGCGAGGCATTGAACTAGATCCGTCAAAGATAAAAGCCATCCAGATTTTGCCACCGCCAAAGAACAAGAAGAAAGTAATGAGCTTACTAGGCAGGCTGAACTATATTAGCCGGTTCATCGCTCAACTGACATCAACGTGTGAGCGTATTTTCAAGTTGTTAGAGAAAGACGCAGCAGTGAAGTGGACCGATGAATGTCAGGAAGCCTTTGATAAGATTAAGGAATATTTGGCAAATCCTCCAGTATTAGTTCCTCCGGAGCCGGGAAGACCTTTGATCTTATATTTGACAATGCTTGACAACTCCTTTGGCTGTGTACTGGGGCAGCACGATGAGACCGGCAAGAAAGAGCAAGCTATATATTACCTTAGTAAGATGTTCACATCTTACGAGGTAAAATATACTCAGTTAGAGAGAACATGCTGTGCATTAACCTGGGTGGCTCAGAAATTGAAGCATTATTTGTCAGCATACACTACATATCTGATATCACGGTTAGACCCTTTAAAGTATATATTCCAGAAGGCCATGCCTATAGGGAGACTTGCTAAATGGCAGATTCTGCTCACAGAATTTGACATCATTTATGTAACACGAACGGCAATGAAGGCATAAGCAGTTGCAGATCACCTAGCAGAAAATCCAGTGGATGATGAATATGAGCCACTAAAGACATATTTTCCGGATGAGGAGGCAATGAATGTTGAAGAACTGGAACAAAATGATAAGCCAGGTTGGAAGATGTACTTCGACGGAGCCGTCAATAGTAAAGGAGTTGGGATTGGAGCAGTGCTTATTTCAGAAACGGGTCAACACTATCCCGTTACTGCTCAGCTTCGATTTTTATGTACCAACAATATGGCTGAATACGAAGCGTGTATATTGGGATTGAGGATGGCGATCGATATGGATGTTCAAGAGATTTTGGTCATGGGTGACTCGGATCTTTTGATACATCAAATTCAGGGAGAATGGAAGACAAGAGATTTGAAATTGATACCTTATCGGCATTGTCTACATGAACTGTCCCAAAGATTCCAATCCATAGAGTTCAAACACATCCCAAGAATGCACAATGAAGTAGCAGATGCTCTGGCCACACTATCCTCTATGTTACATCATCCGGACAAAGCCTATATAGATCCACTTCAGATACAGGTATACAATCAAAATGCTTACTGTTTTGCTGTGGAAGGAGAATTAGATGGGGAACCGTGGTATCACGATATCAAGGAATACTTGAAGACAGGAAAGTACCCAGAACAAGCCACTGGAGATCAAAAGAGAGTTGTAAGACGCTTAGCAAATGGCTTTTTCCTCAGTGGAGAAATTATATATAAAAGAACACCAGACTTGGGTTTGCTGAGAGGTGTGGATGCGCAACAAGCTGACATGATTATGACTTAGGTGCATGCTGGAGCTTGCGGACCTCATATGAGCTGGTATATCTTAGCAAAGAAGATTTTGAGAGCAGGATATTATTGGCTCACCATGGAGCGGGACTGTATCATGTATGTGAAGAACTGCCATCAATGCCAAGTACATGGAGATTTAATTCATTCTCCACCTTATGAGTTGCATACGATGTCTACACCCTGGCCATTTTTCACCTGGGGCATGGATGTTATCGGACCAATAGAGCCTGTAGCTTCTAACGGACATAGATTTATTCTGGTTGCGATTGACTACTTTACTAAGTGGGTGGAGGAAAAGACATTCAAGGCGGTGACGAAGAAACCTGTGGTGGATTTTGTGCATGAAAATATCATATGCCGATTCGAAATTCCCAAAGTAATTATCACGGATAATGGGGCAAATCTGAACAGTCACCTCATGGCGGAAGCATGTCAGAAGTTTAAAATCATGCATCGTAACTTTACACCTTACAGACTAAAGGCAAATGGAGCAGTAGAAGCTGCAAATAAGAATATAAAGAAGATCCTCAGGAAAATGGTGGAAGAGTCTACGCAATGGCATGAGAAGCTACCTTTCGCTCTTATGGGTTATCGCACAATAGTACGTATTTTTATTGGTGCCACACCCTATTCACTGGTGTATGGAACAGAGGATGTTATACCCACAAAAATTGAGATACCATCGCTACGAATCATAGCTGAAGCTGAGATCGATGATGATGAATGGGTAAAATCCCGGTTGGAACAATTGAATCTGATTGGTGAGAAGAGGTTAGCAGCGGTTTGCCATGGGCAATTATATCAACGGAGAATGGCCAGAGCATATAATAATAAGGTGCATCCTTGGAAATTTGAAGTTGGACAACTGGTATTGAGACGTATCTTACCACATTGGGCTGAAGCAAAAGGCAAATTCGCACCAAACTGGCTAGGGCCGTTCATGGTATCACGGGTGTTGTCCAATGCAGCACTATATCTGACAGATGTTGAAGGGAAATGCGTAGAGACTTCTATCAATTCAGATGCAGTCAAAATATATTATGTATGATTCTATTACATTTGTATAATTGTATTTGTTGTGATTTTGGAATTGAAATGATGAAGGCATTTTATTCTCTATCCAAACACTTTATCCATTGACATCCCCTTTGAGCCTTGTTCGGTCTATTCTTTCATATCCCTCTCTCGGAATTGTTTACGATACAAAAGGGAAAAATGAAAAAAAAACAAAAGAAAAATGCAAATAAAAGAAAAGACGAAGAAATCGGGAAAAAGCCAAACGAAACCATGAATTAAATGGCGTAGTCAGAACTACGTTCTTGATCCTGAAAGGGTACGTAGGCAGCATCACTGAGGTTCATTCACAATAAAGAAAAAATCTAAAAATTCCTCACATATTGAAACTGGGGCAGAAGTTATGTTTTATAATTCCGAGAGTTGTAAATATTTTTAAAACCCTCGTAAATTTTTTGAGCCTTTATATCCTTCTTTCTTAACCCATCCAAAAGCCACGTTAGGGTCCAAAGAAAGACCTTCTAATCAATTTCAAGAGAATAACAATACAATGAGAATAAAGGAAGAATGGGGCATGGACAACACCAGTGGTTCAGAAAAACAAAAGAAAATATATATAAAAGAAACAAAATGAGAGAGTTTCATCGGTGAAAACCTTAACCGGCACCGTGAGGCGACTGTGAGGCTGAGAGAAATAAATGAGAGAGTCTTATCAGTAAAAACCTTTACCGGCACTATAAGGCGATGGTGAGGATGTGAGAGAAATAAATGAGAGAGTCTTGTTGGTGAAAACCTTTTGCGGCACCATAAGGCGATTGTGAGGATTGTTTTGGAACAAAAAATAAGATCGGTTCGGGTTGAAGGAAAGTTGGAATTGGAATAATGGTAATTAGATTGAACAGATTGGGTCGGAGTTTAAATACATGGCATGGTGAAAGAAATCAGCCAACATACCTAGATAAGTTCTATCACTTCTCCAAATCACCCTTACCCCTTTGGAAATTCAATTGTTTCTGCATTTCATTGATTATACATTGAAAGCTAACTACCAGCTTCTGATGATAAGAGTTGAAATAACACTAGATCAGAAAAGAAAGAAAAAAAATTAAAAAAATAAATAAATAAAGAGGAAGAAAGGAAATAAAGGAGAATGGCAATCGGAGCTGAAGGAAAACAAAACAAAACGGGTGAAAAACAAGGAAAAATACAAAAAGAGTTCGCAAAAAGACAGTCAACTGAAAGGACTGCACAGCAGAAAAAAAGTAAAAGAGGGAGGCAATAAAGGCAGGAGCGGCAGATGCCAGTTGCCAGCAGCTTATAACTAATAACATTTTGTTTTAGACAGGAGCAAATTGTCACTAATCACTTTAAAGTGAATGTGACCAATGTGAAAAGAGAGAAAACACAAAAAAAGAAAGTTCAGCAATAAATGGAGGAATCCATGGATGGAGGAATCACATAATCAAGAAAACACCAAAAAACAACAAAAGGTATCATCTTTTAAATTCACACCCCAGTTATCAAACTGAGGGAATATTTTTCTGCATTCGCATTTCATGCATCAGGCGCCCACCTGGATAACAAGGGAATATTTTTCTGCATTCGCATTTCATGCATCAGGCGCCCACCTGGATAACAAGGGAATATTTTTCTGCATTCGCATTTCATGCATCAGGCGCCCACCTGGATAACAAGGGAATATTTTTCTGCATTCGCATTTCATGCATCAGGCGCCCACCTGGATAACAAGGGAATATTTTTCTGCATTCGCATTTCATGCATCAGGCGCCCACCTGGATAACAAGGGAATATTTTTCTGCATTTGCATTTCATGCATCAGGCGCCCACCTGGATAACAAGGGAATATTTTTCTGCATTCGCATTTCATCCATCAGGCGCCCACCTGGATAACAAGGGAATATTTTTCTCCATTCGCGTTTCATGCATCAGGCACCCACCTGGATAACAAGGGAATATTTTTCTGCATTCGCATTTCATGCATTAGGCGCCTACTTGGATAACAAGGGAATATTTTTCTGCATTCACATTTTATCCATCAGGCGCCCACCTGGATAACAAGGGAATATTTTTCTGCATTCGCATTTCATGCATCAGGCGCCCACCTGGATAACAAGGGAATATTTTTCTGCATTCGCATTTCATGCATCACGCGCCCACCTGTATAAACAAGGGAATACATTTCTGCAATATTAATTTTTTGTTCAGGTGCCCACCTGTATAACAAGGGAATACATTTCTGTGATTTTTAATTTCTACAATTTTGGTCTGTTTTAGCTAACATGAGTAACACCATAACATGAAAAGCCCACACTGGGGCAGAATAAAAGATTTGTTGTTTTGTTTTGTTTTGACCAGGTATCAAGTTGGAGGTAAGGAGTATCATCGAAAACCAAAAAAAATCAAGAAAAAGAAAATCAACAAAAAAGAAAGATAGTCGCTAAAAAATCAAGGAAAAAAGAGACAAGGAAGAATAAGAAGACAAGAAGTAGATAGAAACAATTGTAACTCGTAGCATTATAACTTAGAATAGCTTCTTCATTTTACACTTTCACCCCTGGTGTAATAAGGAGTAGGTCAGTAGTCATAACAGTGTCAATGCAACAGTAAAGTCTGCGTAGTTTTAAACTACCGGACCTTCCCGAACTACACTGACCTGATTCCTGTTTAGCCCAGGATATGTAGGCAACCTCTGAGGCAGGGTGCGGTCAGATGGTTTTCAAAAATGCTTCTCACGGAATATGCCAGTGGGCAAAAATCTCTCATTACTGCTCACTTGTATTGCACTGCAACTCTTCATATTCCCGAGCAAAGAGGGGCAGCTGTGAGCACGTGATTTTTGCCCTAAGCAATAAATTCCAAAACTAAAATAAATAATACTTTTGTGTGCAATTATATGCTTTGATTGAAATAAGATGCAGTTGTGTGTGCAAACAATTAGAAATTAAAATTAGAAAATTAAAAAAATAGGTTAAATACAAGTATTTCAATTTAAGAGGTTAAAAGGAAAATTAACAAAAAAAGAGGCAATAATAATGGAAATTAAGGAAAAATAGTAGAAAAATGTCAAAAAATATCAGAAAATTAGAAGAAAGTAGGAAATTGAATAATTGAAAATAATACAAAAAGGAAAAAAATACAAAAGAAAATACCATAAAAATAATTAAAATACAAAGGAAAATACAAAAATAAGAGAATTGGGCCAAATGCCAGCCCAGGTGCACTGGCCCAAAGCATTCTGAGAGATCCGGTCCAAACCAGTTGAAATAAAATGATCTCAGTCGTCCATCACACTAAATCCAACTGTTGAGCCTTTGATCAGAACCAATTAATTAATCAAACCCTAAGATCAAATCCCCATCGTCTGTCACACCAAATCTAACGGATGAGAGCTAATCTCTCATTTAATTCAAACTACGCCGTTTTGAGGGGAGTTAATCCTGGCCATCGATCTCATTTGATCTAACGGCCAGGAGTTTATCAAACACCCCGAGTATATAAGGGCCAGGTCTCTTCAGAGACCGGCCATTCTCATGTATCTCTAACCCTAGCCGCCTAAGTTTTTCATCTTCTTCCTCTCTCAAAGCTTGCCGGCCATGGAGACTGGTCGTCTCCCATAGCGGTCTTCGGCTAACCCCAGCCCCAAAACCTTCATCTCCCTCTTCTCCACCACAAAACACCCTCAAAACCCAAGAAACCCTAGGAAACTTTCCCCTTTCTTGAAACCCCGTTCATCGGAGTTTCTCTCCGATAACCAAAACTATGCAAACCCCTCCCAAATTAACACCTTATGATCCTCGTAACCTAATATGTTAGCCCCCGTACCTGGTTTCCTTCGAACATTCCCCAAAACATTCAAATATCCCAAAATAGGTCGCCGGAACCCTAACTCTGGCCGACCTAGAAAACTAACCTTAAACAAACCCTTCCCTCTGGACACCCCAAACCTATTCCTACCATTAAAACAATAAAAAAGACTTCGTCTTCAAGTCTGAAAAGAAAGCTAGAAAAAAAATTGGAAAAGGCTTTGACTTGAAGCTTGAAAGAAAAAAGAAAAAGAAAATAACAAAGAAAGGGGATAGCATAGGAGACAGATCGTGAATGCTAAGTCCCCCCTCCTCTTTTTCATTTATGTTTACATTTTTCTATGATTTTTGTCTTCTTTGTTTACTACTTCGTCATCTTCATGTTTTAGCATATTTTCTGTTTAGATCCTTTTTCTTTTAGTCGCATAAACCACTGCATGTTTAGAATAGTCTTATCCTCTGAAAAATCCCTATTTAAATCATGTCTTCTTTGAAGCTTCTTTGATAAATTTCTACCTATCTAGGCTTAGTCAAATACATCGAGCATGATTAGGGTTTCAGTAGTCTTTTGACATGAGAAAAGTTCTGACTATGCCTGCTTTATGTTCAATTGATATATTGTGTTTGGAATCTGTATTATAAGTCTTTTGATTGAAATTCAACAATATTCAATCTCTTCTCTGAGTTTTGGTTAAATGACAAGCAACTCTGATTTCATGGCCATGTATGCAATTTGATGTGAAAAGGGCTATGTTTGCAATGATTTTGTGTCAATTGATTACTGTTAATACCTAATATGCTTAGGTGACAATCGTTATAGCTGCAATAGTGTAGTAATTTGAAAAGTGGTTAAATCTGAAAACATGCTTTAAGTAGTTAAAAGTGGCTAAAATTGAAAACAACACAAAAGAGGTCTTAATTGAAATAAGTAATAAAGAGTGGTCAGTCTTCTAACTAACCAACTCTGATAATTCTCTAATTCTGAAAAACACGCCAAGTTCTAAATAGGTTAAGTTTGTAATAAATAGACTCAAGTCTGAAAATTGGTTAGACTTGCAAAGTCTCAATTGGCATGTGTTCACTAATTGGCTAGACTTGCAAAGTCTCAATTGGCCTATGTTCACTAATTGGCTAGACTTGCAAAGTCTCAATTGGCTTGTGTTCATTAATTGGTTAAGATTGCAAAGCTAAGTCCAAACATTGGATTGGCCAGGCCTTAAATAAGATAGACCTAAGTAAATAAAGCAGGCTAGTCCTGCAAGTTGACTTTAATAACAGAAAATGAAACAAAAAAGGGCTAAAATTGAAATAAATTGAGGTTCAGATATGGCCAAGTCTTAAAAGACTCATTAGAAGTGGCCAGAAGTTAAATAGTAGCTGAAGATAGCACAACCCTAACCTGGACAGGTCAGGTAAATAATGAATGCCTTTAAGGGCATATAGGGAATAGAAAAGGGCATAATTGTGGATTTAATAGAGCCTATGGGGACATTTCTGCAATATTGCACAAACCTAAGGGTACAATGGACCTAAATAAAATGCAGTTTATTAAATAACTTTAACAAGTAGGGGCACACTAGTAAAAGACCAAAAAAAGGAATCAAATAGAACCTTCCAGCGCATGCTGGAAGGCAATTCATAACAAAAGGGATCAAAGTGTAACAATGGGCAAAAATCAAGGGAGGGAACTAGTATTTACTTTCCATCTTTTCCCCCCTAAATTTTCACCATATCTCACCTATAAATATACCTCATTTGAGCCTGATTAGGGGCTGGATTTTGGAATCAAAAAATTCAGAGAATACATACTTAGAATTATAAGAGTAAAACTGACTGGGTTTTATAATCGAAGCTTATTCTAAGAGCTGTGGTGGATTTCCTGCTTCTGTTGATTCTCTATTGGTTATCTTTGCTGGGTATCTGCTTTGTTGCTGCTTTGGGATTCAATTGCTTGCTGGATTCACTATATCTACTATTGCATTGTCTGTCGTGGTTTAACTATTGTTCCTGTTTATTCTCCTTAGAATTCATTGGTATTTTGCTGAATCAGGTACACATCCCTTGTTCGAGCCATGTAATTTGAAGTCAATTGATGAAATGAAGAGCCTGGCTCAAGCTTAAAATTTCTTTGTTATTTGTTCTTCTCTTACAATTAGTATAATTATTTGAATTTGTAATCCAGTAGGGAGATGTTGTATAAATAGCTAATATGAAGCATGAACGTATGCTGAAAATAATGTAATAGCATAGTAAGTAGATGTAGATTAGTAACAGTAATCGTAATCACCTAGTTAACTAAAAAATAGGTTAATAATTAAATTAATTCATTTTTAAAAAAAAAGTTCGTAACAGGTAGATTCATAACAATATTAGCTTGTGGTAATTAGTTTAATTAGATATCTGTTAGTTTGATTTAAATAGAGTAGTAGCAGTTAAAATGATATAGAATAAAATTGGTAGCCAAACATGAAGTTGCTAATCATACAATTAATAGGATGTGTTACATAATTAGCTTAATGTCTAATATAATTAGTTTTCTGAAAGTCATAAGGAGTCACAATTAGTAAATTGTTAAGTAGTAATCATGTTTCATATAGTTAAGTAATATTCTGTCATTCTTAGTCAACAAATAATCTATTCAATAGTTTAAAACTGGCTGATGAAATATAAGAAAAAATAAAGATAGTTTGTTAGTTAATTACACTTTGTATCAGATTATCTATGGTTTAGAACTGATATTGTAATTCTGTATTATGTCTCTTCATAAATAACTATAATTCGAATTTTCTCCATTCTGATTCTTAAATATCTGTGTATATATGACGAATTTCAATTTTTGTTTCTCTTTTCAAATTGGTTTGGGCCTAATGGATGTCGTAGGCCTAGATCTGATACAACCAAAGATTGGGCTTCTGAGTATGAGCCCCAGCAATATCTGGGTTTCTGAAACCCAGATGCAAAGACAGGGCTGTTAAGAAAGCCCAAAGTGTCCAGGCCTAGTGACATAGAGTAATAATGGCCTGGACTTATATTCTGAAATTGTAATTACATTTAATTAATTAAGGAAAAATCAAAATGATAGAAAATATAGTTGTATATTAGGATTGGACTATAAAAATCGAATGGGATGAGCCTCGCATGGAAACAAAATAGCGCTCCCCCCCCCCCCAATATAAACAAGTAATAATATGATAGACCCGGGAAGGTTGATAGCTCATTCCACAACCTTTCCTAACGATTTGAAAAGTTGTTAGACAATTTAGGCACGATTTAATAAATATATCTTCCTTAATACGAGTGCACACTTGGTGTGACTCAAATCGTAAATCCCGACGAAATCGAAGTGTATTAAAGGTCACAGGCGTACTGGTTGCGGTGTGATCCGAAATACGTTTTAGCAACGTCGAAATTCGTAAAATATTAAAGTTTGAAATATGTACACATTGTTAAAAGTCATATAATAAGTCACATAAAACCGAGAATGACAGTTGAGCGACCGTGCTAAAACCACGGAATCCGGGAGTGCCTAACACCTTCTCCCGGGTTAATAGAATTCCTTATCTAGGTTTCTAGTTTCGCGGACTGTATTACAGAGTCATAAATTTCCTCGGTTCGGGATTAAACCGGTGACTTGGGACACCATTATTTTCCCAAGTGGAGACTCTGAAAATTAAACAAAATCCCGGACCGACTGTCCTTTATTTGGAAAAACTCCTTCCTCTTTGTTACTATAGCCTTCCCGGGTATTTGAAAAATTGAGGTATACCCTATTCTCCCAATCGGGAATTAAACATATAAAAAAGGGGTAGTAAAATGGGAGGTGTGACAGCCCTTAAATGCAGAAATCATCGAATCAAAGCGAATTCAAGCCTAAGTTTCATCTAGAACTTCCGAAACCAACATCCAATCAAAAACCCGACCAAACGACATCCGAATGATCTAAAAATTTGCAGACATATCCAAAATCACCTAATGAAGCTACAGCAACCGTCGTAATTCCATTCCAACTCCCGGATCAAAATCTCACCAACCGTTCGGATTTCGCCAAAATTCAACCTTAGCCAATTCAAGCCTATTTCTACACCGGACCTCTTAATTCAATTCTGATCGTTCCCCTAAGTCACAAATCACCTCCCGGAACTAACCGAATTATCAGAATTCAATTCCGATCCCTGTAACTACATAGTCAACTCCAGGTTGACTTTTCATAAACAAGCTTCATTTCAAAAGGCTATTTGCCTCATTTTCAACCAAAATCACTCATAACTCACCCGATAGAATCTATCATCGATATAGAAACATGAAACACATAAATGAAAGGGTAATGGGATGGTAATTCCCGTGACGACGGGCCGGGTCATCACATAAAATAAAATAAAGAAAATATGCAATTCTTACAAATATATTAACATATTTAAACAAATTAAGAATTCCAAACAATATTTTAAAAATTAAATAAATATTTGTTTTTTGATTAAATTTTTTATATCTGTCAATATTATATTAAATGATAGTAGTGGATAATGATATTAAACAAAGTGCCAAGTTAATATATAATGATTATCCATCTATTTGAAAAATGATTTCATGTCTGTATGGGGTCGAATCGAATGTAATGTGAGTCGAGTACGTATCCTTATACGGCCGTTGATGTCAAATGGTATCTTCTTTCACGACCATACGATAAAAGGGAGTATGCCTCTGACTATAGAGGCATAACAACAAACTCGCCCGTATAGGCACCCCGACTCCTCCGCCTGATTCAATTATTATAGTAACTGTAGTTCTGAAATTATGTAATGTGTTGGCGAGGGAGGCCTTCCTTTTATATAAGGAAAGGTCTCCCTCATTTGTAAGGCAAGTGTTATTATTCAATAATAATACAATCTCTATCTATCTATCATTCTCTCCCTATTTCATCTTTCTATTGCTAGCTAGTTTTAACACTTCACTAAGATATCTTACAATTTTATAAGAACAACCTACATATGAATCATAGATCTGTCTTTGAATATATTACCATTTATTCTGATTTACCCTCTCACATATTCTTCGATTGTCCATAACTCAAAAAGTAACCGATAACTTTTGAGTCAAACAATTTGGCGCCGTCTGTGGGGATTTCGAGAATCAAGCTCGTAGTATACATCCAAAAGATCCGATCATCGGAAAAAACCCAGAAATGGCCGAAAATAACACCTGATCCAAAGCTATAATGGAATTTACTACCAACCTCTTGAGTTCCATGAACGAGGCCGGTGGTAGCGATTCCGTTAACACCATCCCTAATATCATACCCGAGGCGGAAGTCTCACCTTCCCCCTTCGGGAATCTTGCAACCTTGCAGGAAAAAGACACCTCCACTTCAAGAGAAGTACCCCCAGCGGTCAGGAAATTACTGGAGGAATGGCTAACCAGCACCCTGAGCAACTTAGTGGAAAAACCACCGCGGGGTTATGAAAATGCAGCACCAACAACAAGCAACACCTCCGCAGCAAACGAGCAGAAAGAAACAAGAACCAACAGTCAACCCGTCGAAACGTAAACGCACGATGACATGTTGGCCTCCATTCTGAGAAAGATAGGAGAAATGGGAAAGCAAAAATCAGGCCCTCCGTAACCAAATGAAGGAAAACCATGATAGAGTTGACTAGTTCCCTGGAGCACCTAAACTGGTACCCAAACTAGACATAGGAAGGTTTATAGAGCAACCCTACACCGAGGAAGCTGCCCCCTATACCATCCCGAAGACTTTCAAGATGCCCCCCACCTAAGGGTATACGACGGAACCACTGATCCCGAGGATCATCTCATCCACTATGTCACCACTGTGAAAGGTAACGATTTGTCTAAGGAACAGGTACCATCAGTGCTGCTGAAGAAGTTCGGCGAAACATTGACCGGAGGAGCCCTGACCTGGTATTCCCAACTACCCGCCAAAGCAATGTCAACCTTCGAAGAGATGACAGATAAGTTCGTCACAGCACACGCTGGTGCTAAGAAGGTAGAAGCAAGGGTAAACGACATATTCGCCGTCAGACAAACCACGGGCGAAGGCCTCAGGGACTTCCTCGCCAGGTTTAATAGGGTAAGAATGAGCCTACTGAACGTGTCGGAGGGCATGGCGGTAGCAGCTTTCCAGAACGAACTCAGCAGGGACGGCTCTAGAGCAACCAAAAATCTGCTAAGCCGGCTCATGAAGTATCCCCACACAACCTGGGATGAGATCCATAATGCCTACTACGTCGAGGTATGGGCAGACGAGGAGGACCTCAACGGACCGACCCGACGGCTGACAGCCATACATCCAGACACAAGGAGAGATCGATGACACGAGGGACGCCGGGAACTCCCCCTCTCGCCCCAGTAAAGAGAGACACCAGCCTTACATGAGGTCTCCCCTTCTGCCTCCTCGCCATGCAGACGCACTACAACGCCATCTCGCCCCACTCAGAAACGATCGAGGTATGCCCCATTTACTTTCTTTACATAACTTCTGTGTTTCTCCTTTAAAAATCGTGTATGAACTAGTGAAGCTCGGCACCAAGGTGCAATGGCCTCAGAAAATGAAATCGGACCCTGCCACAAGAAATTCAAATGTTGTGTGTGAATTTCACCAAGAACGGGGGCACAAGACTGAAGACTGCATTGGCCTACGACAAGTAGTCGTCAGGATGCCAAACCAAGGATACCTGAAGGAGCTGCTCAGCGACAAGGGGAAGACTAATTTTGCACGCGGATGAGAACATTCTCGTGGACCTCCGAAACCACCCTCTCCGACGCGTATGGTGAACATGATCGTCAGAGAAGGGAATGACGTCGCCATCAATCATGTCAAATTCGCCAACACATACAGACTGAAGAGGACCATCTCCCACAAACGGTACGATGACCTCGAAGGAAGTATCACCTTCGATAAGTCTCACGTCGACGGTTTGTGTTTCCCTCATTATGATGCTTTAGTTATTACTTTAAGTATCATTGATACAGACGTCAGGAGAGTCATGATCGATGACGAAAGTAGGGCCTGCATCATCCATCCGAGAGTCCTCTCACAGATGGGACTCGAGGACAGGATAACCCCCGCTGCATAACTCTAATTGGTTTTAACAATGCAGTAGAGCGCACATCAGGAGAAGTGACTCTACCCGTCCTCGCGGAGGGAGTCACCCTAGAAACCACCTTTCATGTGATGAACCAAGAGACAGCCTACAACGTCATCATCGGGCACCCATGGATACATGCCATGCTAGCGGTCCCCTCGAGCTTGGGAATATTCAGCATCAAGGGAGAACCGCGCACAGCACAAGAGTGCTATAAAATAACACAAGACTGCGCCCACACCCAGCAATTGAGTGGGGCGAGCGTAGAAGCATAGCAATCAGCCGTATCGGGGACCAAAGCGAACCCGACGGTCGACGCCATCAGAGACCCGGATGTTGTGGAAGCTTGTAAAGCTACGGTAGAGGATCTTGAACCAGTTCAGTTGGACCGTAAGAACCCCGAAAAGAAGGCGTACATCGGCCACGGGCTGCCAACCCCGGTAAGTATCGTGAGTTTCTGACTAACCATGCAGACACATTTACTTTTTCCCATGTAGACATGCTGGGGATCTCGCCAGATATCGCCACCCACAGGCTCAACGTGGACCCACTGCATCTGCCAGTAAGGCAAATCAGGAGAAAGTTCAACGTTGCATACAATGAGGCAGTTCGCGAAGAAGTAGACAAGCTGCTAGCCAACGGCTCTGTTAGGAAGTTGAAATACCCACAATGGGTCGCAATGTGGTGATGGTCAAAAAGAAGAACGGGAAATGGAGGATGTGCGTGGACTTCACCGACCTGAACAAGGCATGTCCTAAGGATTCCTTCCCCCTCCCTCACATTGATCAACTTATCGACGCCACCGCCGGACATGAACTACTAAGTTTCTTAGACACATACTCCGGCTATAACCAAATCCAGATGGCCGAGGAAGATCAAGAGAAAACCACGTTCATCAAACACCAGGGTACTACTGTTACAGGGTGATGCCCTTCGGGCTCAAGAACGTAGGGGCCACTTACCAAAGGCTGGTCACTAAGATATTCAAGGAGCAACTTGGGAAAACCATGGAGGTTTACATAGACGACATACAATGAAGTCGGCAAGAAAGTAGGACCACTTCGACCACCTACGAGAGGCCTTCGAGATACTGAATAAATTTGGGATGAAGCTGAATTTCGAGAAATGAACCTTCGGCATGGCGTCCTGAAAGTTTCTAGGGTTTTTCGTATCCCAAAGAGGGATCGAACTCAACCCCGACTAGATCAAGGCAATCGCCTCAATACCCGAAACACTCAACAGCAAGAAACAGGTCCAGAAGTTGACAGGTCGAATAGCCGCCCTCTCTTGCTTCATCTCCCGATCCTCATACATGTGCCATAAATTCTTCAGCGTGTTGAGAAAGGACAACGGATTCCACTGTAATGATGAATGCGTCAAAGCCCTACAAGAACTGAAGGCATATCTATCGTCGCCACCATTGTTGTCAAAAGCAAAACCAGGTGAGCCTCTACTGACATATCTAGCCGTATCAGAAGTTGTGGTTAGCACGGTATTGGTATCGTGAAGAAAAAGGTACGCAATCGCCTATCTATTACATTAGAAAAACCCTAAAGGACGCCGAATCTCGGTACCCGCACCTTGAGAAATTGGCTTTGGCACTAGTCACGGCCTCCAGAAAGCTGAGACCCTACTTCCAGTTCCATCCGATCAGAGTAGTGACCATTTTCCCTCTGAGGAGCATCCTTCACAAGCCCGAACTATCGGGACATCTCACCAGATGGGCCATAGATCTCAGTGAACACGACATCATTTTTATTCCCAGAACCGCCATCAAGTTACAAGTCCTCGCCAACTTCGTGGCCGTCCTCAGTGTCAAAATCTCACCAGAGGCGGAGAAGGAAGCCCTACATGCTACTTCAAACACCGATCCCTGGATTCTCCATACCGATGGGGTCGCAAACGCCTCGGGATCGGGACTGGGACTATTCCTCGAAGTTTCCACAGGCGAAGTCATTCGCTAATCCATACGATGTCCCGAGATAACTAAGAACGAGGCAGAATATGAAGCTGTTATTGCAGGTATAAAACTAGCCATCAGGTACGGAGCTCGCCAACTGGTCCTACACTGCGACTCACGGCTTGTGGTAAATCAAGTCAACGGGACTTATCAAGTCAAGGAACAAAGACTACAGAAATACCGAACAGATATCTACAAACTAATGGCATAGCTCGACGAATGCCGCTTCAAACAAGTTCATAGGGTGCATAATGCCGAAGCAGACGGACTGGCTAAATTGGCCGCCGCCGCCACCAATTTGAATAAAGAAAGCACTGTCACCCTCCTTCACTCAACGATCAACCACACCGAGGTATTCTCCCTACATCTGACTTAGGATTGGCGCAATCAATTTGTATCATATTTGCAGGATGGAAACCTACCACACGACAAAAAAGAAGCAAGAAAGCTTCGCACACAAGCAACGAGGTACTGCATGATAAGTAACGGCCTCTACATAAGGACTTTCGGAGGACCCCTGGCTAAGTGCCTAGGCCCCAACTAGACAATGCCAGTATTAGAGGAAGTCCACGAAGGTCATTGCGATGCTCATACATACAATCGAGCACTCGTGCGATGTCTGATACGGGCGGGGTACTACTGGCCCACCATGACAAAAGACGCGGCAGAATAAGTTCGCCAATGCAAAAAATGCCAAAAGTTCGCCCCTCTGATACATCAGCCGGGAGAACCCTCCATTCGGTCCCATCGCCATGGCCCTTCATCAAATGGGGAATGGACATCGTCGGACCACTACCCGTCGGACGAGAAAAGGTAGACTTTTTATTAGTTTTAACTGACTATTTTTCTAAGTGGGTGGAAGCAAGTGCCTATGCCCAGATCCGCGAACAAGAGGTCATCACCTTCATCTGGAAGAACATTATATGTCGCTTCGGCATCCCCAAAGAAATAACCTGCGACAATAGAAGACAGTTCATAGGACAAAAAACAACTGACTTCTTCGACAAATGGCGCATCAAAAGAATACTTTCAACGCCATATCATCCAGCCGCCAACAGCCAAGCAGAGTCATCCAACAAAACCATACTAAAAATTTTGAAGAAAAAACTCAAAGATGCTAAAGGATTATGGCCCGAATTACTGCCAGAAGTACTATGGGCGCACTGAACTGCCCCCAAATCCTCCACAGGAGAAACTCCTTACTCATTAGTCTACGGAACTGATGTCGTCATACCGGTCAAAGTCGGTGAGCCAAGCCTAAGGTACTCGCACACAAGCGGAGAAGAGAATGACGCAAATCGACTACAAGATCTAGATGAATTCGAAAAAAGAAGGGAACTGGTCCACATTAGGCTAGTGGCCCAAAAACAACAGATTGACAGATACTACAACAAGAGAGCAAAAATACGGTCACTCAAAGTAGGCGACTATGTGTTAAAGGCCAAGATATTGGCATCCAAAGACCCTAACGAAGGAAAGTTGGGCACCAATTGGGACGGACCCTACAAATCACCACAGCGGCAGACAAAGGCTTCTTCAAGCTAGAAACCATGAACGAGAAGACACTCCAAAACAACTGGAACATCTCCCACCTCAAGCATTTCCATTTCTAAAGAGTATCCCCAAGTCGTACTCTTTTTCCGTCATTCGAGTTTTGCCCCAATTGGGTTTTCTCGGAGAGGTTTTTAATAAGGTGACGAAGGAGATACGCGGGAATGCTTAGAATTTTTAATCTGATACACCAAGCGTACCGGCGATCGGCATGGCATATCACAAAGACTAAGGCCACGGCCATCTCCAATGTATGAAAGGCTACGGCCATCTCCAATGTATGAAAGGTTACGGCCATCTCCAATGTATGAAAAGCTACGGCCATCTCCAATGTACGAAAGGCCACGGCCACCCATAAACGCAAAAAGCTAAGGCCCTAACAACGTAAGGAAAGACTACGATCATCCTCGACAAACGAAAGGCCACGGCCACCCATAAACGTAAAAGGCTAAGGCCTTGACGGCGTATAGAGAGACTATGGTCACCTCCAATATATGAAGGGCTAAGGCCCTAACAACGTAAGGAAAGACTACGGTCGTCTCTAACAAACAAGAGGCCACGGCTACCTATAAACACAAAGGGTTAAGGCCCTAACGTCGTATAAAAAGACTACGGTCATCTCCGACAAACAAGAGGCCACGACCACCTATAAACATAAGGGGCGAACGGCCTCAGAGGCGGTCTCTCTCACGTGAACCACGTGTTTAAAGCCAGAATCCGCCGATGAGGAAGTGGCGGCACGACATCACTTTCTCTGCGGTGCACTCCGGGCTGCCAACACAATTATAAGAATGTACCAGAAAAATGTGACGTCTAAACAAGATACGAGGTCGCCAAATTTAGAACCACCACAATACCTGGGAGGCCATATTTTGCGGTAAAGGCAGCCCACATCCTGCACTCCTCCGCGAAGGGGATCAACCGCCCCACCCAACTTTTAATGTCCGGTACGGACTGGGGTGTACGCACCCTTGCTGCATACATGAAACATAATGAGACGATGAAAGGCCGACCAGGCGTAAAGTAAGTAAACGTAAGGGTTAACACTTACGTTCGGCATTCCATGCCTTAGGGAATCCGGCTGGTTCTGACACCAGATCCGAGGTTCGGACGAAGAAATATTTCAGCCAAAACTGACGATTGGGTTTGTCGTCCGTCTCGACGACCAAGCCCATCGTCCCTTGATTCTTCAGCTGGAGCATCGTCCCTCTCATGAATCCGGGACTGAACAACTGCAGCAGATGGTACACCGTGACATCTAAGACGGCCCTCTCGGCAAAAGTCGTCAGAATACGGCATATCTTCCACGTATAAGGGGTAAGCTGAGCCGTACATATATTGTAGAACCGGCACAACTCTTCCGCCAAAGGATAAATGGGTAGGCTACACCCCATTATAAAGGGATATTCATAGAAGGCATAGAACCCGGCTCTGTGCACGTTGGCGAGATCCCCTCCGGCCATTTGCATAACGGTCGCCTCCGAAATCTGACAAGATACTCGGAGTTCATTCAGGAGAGGTTCAGTAAAAGTTGACCTTTCCCATGCAGGGGTAGCCCCCTTTGTTGGGAAATCCTTTCGAACGTATAGTGCGCGGGGAAGCAAGTTATCCACGGAAAGGGGGACGGGAGGTTTACGGGGTTTCTTGCCACCCCGTGAGGGCTGAGGAACCCTAGAAGTAGCTTCACCCTCGTCTGTCCCACGACGACGACTACCCTTAGCCATTTTTAATCTTTCTATTCAAGGTATAATAGCAAACCACGAGTTCAACACGAAAAGCTATATTTCTATAAGAAAAAGATGAATGAGAGGAGTATAAAGAACTTTTAGCGATGATCCAAAGAATAGAAAGTCTTGAAATCCCTCATTATTTATAGTAGGCCAGTACACGGGATTCGAAGAGGTTTGTATCAGAAGAGGAGTCGGGAAACTGAAACGTCAAATCACCTTTTTGGCCCGCCTCGGGAGCAACTGCAATCATGACGCATGTCATCAGCAGACGACGGTTCAGAAGAACGTGCCACGTGCGCCCATGCGGATAGATCTAGTACGGGTGGACTTTTTCCACCCATTGTAGATATATGCCGAATACATCTCCAATAGGCGGAGGGACTAACTGTATGGGATCGAATCGGATGTAATGCGAGTCGAGTACGTATCCTTATACGGCCGTAGATGTCAAATGGTATCTTCTTTCACGACCATACGACAAAAGGGAGTACGCCTCCAACTATAGAGGCGTAACAACAAACTCGCTCGTATAGGCGCCCCGACTCCTCCGTCTGATTCTATTATTATAGTAACAGTAGTTCTGAAATTATGTAATGTGTTGGCGAGGGGGGGCTTCCTTCTATATAAGGAAAGGTCTCCCTCATTTGTAAGGCAAGTGTTATTATTCAATAATAATACAATCTCTCTCTATCTATCATTCTCTCCCTATTTCATCTCTCTATTGCTAGCTAGTTTTAACACTTTTCTAAGATATCTTGTAATTTTGTAAGAACAACCTGCATACGAATCATAGATCTGTCTTTGAATATATTACCATTGATTCCTATTTACCCTCTCACATAATCTTCGATTGTTCCTAACTCAAAAAGTAACCGATAACTTTTGAGTCAAACAATGTCCTCATCTTAATTTATATCAAATGATTATCTATAATGTTTATGTGAATTTAAATACTAAGGTTATTGCACATAATCTAAATCATAATTTGATTTGGTTGGTCTAATACTAGTAATTAATAAAGCAGTCGGCTCTCTTGCTTGAATAGTTTTTAACTTGACTATTGAAATGAATATTTGTTATTTTCAGAAAGATTAATGTACATGTATAGCCACGTGAAGAACTGTCGTCAGGTCACTCTCAAACTATAACCAACTCGACCAACAACCTTTCCTTTTCTTCTTTTTTTTTTTTTTTGGGTTTGGAATTTCGCCCTACAATATTTTCTCAATAGTCTCATCAACATTGTAGCTCAATTTATTAGTTATATAAATTGATTTTATTGACAAACAATTCAAAGATTGTTTGGTAGCCAGCGATAATCTCTCTTTTAGAGTGAGGGGCCGGAATTAGCGGGAAGAACCTTCTAATTAGATGCATGGTAAGAAATAAATATATATACTATAAATCTGTACAAATTTTGTGGAAAGTTGACACATTTAACGTGATGTAATAATCTGTACAAATTTTGGAACTCATAAAAAAATCCAATCCATCCAATCCATTAGATATATCATAGGAATTGATGGCGATTCGTACCAAGTCTATTTCCTTAACTAGGGTTCTGTAAAACGACAACCAAAAAATAATACGATCATACCCATACCTATAATAATGCTTAAACTGAAATCATTTTTTATCCTTCCTCAGACAAATTGTAAAACAGAAACTTAGAGAAATAAACACTTTCTCCATCAGCCAAACTTCTTTCTCCAAATTTTTGAAAACAAAATATAAAGCAAAACAAAGGGCATATGTTTATTTTCTTTCTGAAAACGAAGCAAGGTCAGGGAAACGCTGGTTTAGATTCCATTACCAATTTTGACTGCTTTTACATGTTCAACTTGCTCTCTCATCACGTCTACTACCCCTTTTTCTTTTCCATTGCTATTACTGTGTGACCACTGTTATCAAACCAAAAACAAACAAAAAGAAAAGGTCTTAACCTCCCGAGCGACATTATGACATTGAATCACGTATAAAATGGAAGCAGACAAGGTATCCTCCTACAGCAACAAACATACTAGCTACCGCAGACTATCCGCATCCTTCTTGTTGACAAAGCTGTAAAGAATCATAGCGTAGTTCTCTTTCGTGCATCTTCGCTCTTGCAAAAATTGTGATAAACCGCGATCTGGGCTAAATTAAGCTCAACTCTGCTTTGTTATCAGCTCAATGTCTGCTCCAACTTCAGATATTTTTGCGTCTTTAGATGCCTTTGCTGCTTTTGCAATATTTGCAACATCAAAGTCCATTGCAATTCTTTTTACGACACCCTCAAGCATCTATTAATGAAACAAAAACAAAAATTTACTAGGATTTCCAACTTACAACAACACTAACTGATAAAATAAGGAGCAGGATGCCATTATAAAGGAAGAGATATCACTAGAGGCAGAGGGAGGCCTAAGAGGTATTGGGGAGAGGTGATTAGGCATGACATGGCTAGGATGCATATTTCCGAGGACATGGCCCTTGATAGAAAAGTCTGGAGGTCTAGTATCAGGGTTGTAGGATAGGGGCCCCTAGAATTTTTTGTACTCCTTTCCCGGGGTGGGGTGAGGCTTGTCAGGACGACTCATAGATGATTCGTGCATTGGATTGTGTCCCCCTTAGGGTAGTTATTTATGGTAGTTACTGTTTGATATTATTACATGTCATTTTATGTATAATTCTTATGTTTAGATAACTATTTATGCGATTTCTGCCGGAATTACTAATGCTCTTTTGTTTTTGTTTTTGTTTTTGTTGTTGCTTTCCCTTTCCTTTTCTAAGCCGAGGGTCGATTGGAAACAGCCTCTCTACCCTTTGGGTAGGGGTAAGGCTTGTCTACATATTACCCTCCCCAGACCCCACCTTGTGGGACTATACTGGGTAGTTGTTGTTGTTGTTGTTGTTATCACTAAAAAGTTTCTGTCATGCAATAAATCTATAGAAGAAATGATGAAACTCCAAGAGTAAGATTGATGAGTCCAGCAGGGACTAACATGTTTATCAGTTCTGGGATTTGAGATTAGCTAGGCAGCATTAAGATTGGAATCATTTACAGGATCTATTCTCCATGTTTGTTGCAATCAGTTTAACAGAGATGAGAGATGAAATCGACAAGAAAATGCCAACTTTAAAGTGAAATCATCATGGGCACAGCATGGCAACTGCCGCTGTTCAGTATTTTGGAGTAAACAGGTTCATGCCTGAATCCTTCAATACTTTTTTTTATGTAATGGAGTTCCAAACATGCAAGAACAAAATCTCAAACAGCCAACAGTTTAGATATTATGAATTAACAACAGAAGTAAAACAAACAAATTTTAGGTACCCCTTTACTTGAGAGCTTAGAAATCGATAGGTTTGAGGCATACTTCCTACTTAGAATTCAAGAACAGCTATGAGAGTACCAAACATACCAGTGATCCTATGGCAACTAAAGCCCGAAATTTTGCATCGGCTTCAACACTTTCCTCTTCTGCAATCTTCAGGTAGAAAAGGTATTTCCGACCAAAAGTCCATTAATACTTTGTTTCACAGAAGTAGAAGTGAAAGACACGGGAAGGGGAAGGGGGAGACAATTGGGAAGGTAAGGTCAAGGTTCCAGAGTCAGAATAATCACTCAATGGTAAATACCTCAAGCGCAGCCGAAAGAACTTGAGACTGCCCCTCCTCGTCCTTCTTTTCAATCAATAGAACAGCATAGCTGTAAACTCAATCAATCACTGGGTAAGAACAATAACGTGAAAGAAAATAGTTGAAACTGGATAATATCAGAAATAAGGGCAGAAATAGATTCATGTACAAAAAGAATTTTTACTTTTGTCATCATCATCTGATTTACCTACCAATAAAAGCGGTAAAATATTTTGCAAATAGGTTAACCAAAATGCATTGAGCAAATGTATAACCACTTGTCTTAGCTTGATTAAGTTGATACTAAATGCTCAGAAAAGAGATCGGGAACTATTTTTGTTTTCATTAAAAAAATGTTTTAATGTATAACCACTTGTCTTAGCTTGATTAAGTTGATACTAAATGCTCAGAATCAGAATCAGAATCAGAATCAGAAGAATCAGAATCAGAATCAGAATCAGAATCAGAATCAGAATCAGAAGAATCAGAATCAGAAGAAGAAGGAAGAACTGAAGGGGAAAAAAAATCATTAGCATTTCGCTGATATTTGGACGCTGAAACAGTGAAAGAAAAAGAAAAAAAAGGAGGAAGAAGAAGAAATCACATACATGGGACCAAACTTGATGATCTTGAAGTTGAAAAAGGATAGAAAACTTGAACCCTAGGTCGCATCTTTCTTTCTCTGTTGTTGCTGCTCGATAGTGTTCCAGAAAAAGATAGCTTTTTAATTAAATACGTTGGCAAACCCAGTTATAAGGAGAAGCACTCGCTTCTTACGCTTTGCATCGCTTCATCGCTTCTCACTTTTTCAGGGGAAACGAGCGCTTTTGTAAATCTGCTACGCTTCAGCTAACAGAACCGCCAGATACCTCGCCTCGCTTCGCTTCTCGCGCAAGGAAGCGCTCTCTTTTTACAACCCCAGTACCTGCTACCTCCCACCAGGACAGGATTTGAACCAAAGACCTCATAGCTCTCCCCGACTTCAATGACCATTAGGCCCACCCTTGGGTGCCCACTCAGGTCATTACTACTAAATGGTTTTGTTTGCTTTGTCCCAATAGATATGTACCCGCTCCGGTTCATTTTATATGGCAGCGTTTGACAGGGTAACGAAATTGAAGAATAAAAGACTTTGGCAGATACCAAAAGTACCTTTAGAACTTGTAGTCATAGACATGCTACGAAATTTCTATGGCTATAAGACCATCTCATTAAGGGTAAAATGGGAAGTTAAAAAGTAAAAAAGTTTCCAAATATAGAAAGCTGTGATACTTTCCAAAACAAATTAAAAAGTAATGAGTTCCATATAAAATAGAACAAATATGAATCACACGTTAAATTTTTTTGCTTTCTTAAACATAATGTAAGGATAAAGGTTATGCTGATAACAGGAAAACAGGAAATGAGGGTCTTATGTAAACATAATTTGTAGAATATCATACAAAAATTTATCCTTCTAGAACTAGGAACATTGAACGAACAAAAAATTAGGTTGTCAACTGTTTTAAAAATAGGGAGTGAAACATCAATCTTTTGGCAATCAATCCAGTCAACACCAATGATTTTGCTGGATCTAAGAATAACGTAGCACTGAAAACCGGACTCACCAAGGACAGCAAATGGGCAATACGTAGAGGTTGCTCCACTTCCTATGGATTGTTTTATAGTGGTACGATTAGCATCGTCCGTTGGAGTTAAGGGAATTGAGTACTTGGAACAGAAAAGGCTAAAATAGAGATGTTGAAAGTAGAGGCAAGGGGAGAGGCCACAAGGTGGTTATAGTTTAATACAAAGAATTTTCAATATCCCGGTTCTAATGGAAACAGGCGTTGTCTATCGAAGATTCTGCTCCAATGCATATGAAATCAAAAGCATCACAAAACATCAGCTAGCACAAGTTAATTAGCCAGAAAAGAAAAAGAGCAAATCAATTAGTTTATAAGTACATCCCCCCAGAAGCCTAAACACGATACAAAATTTCTGTTCATGTTCTACCTTTTAGAAGGATGAATTCACAGACTATACTCCATTTTCTTGCCAAAATTACTACCTAATTAAACCTGATTACACTTCTATGGGTCTACCGGAAGAGGCGAAACAACTTATGATATAGCTACAAGAGAGCAAACAAAAATAAAGAGGCAGTTCTGATGAGTTAAATGCACAAAAAAGTCAAAAGAACAAGATTTCCATTAGTTCAATTTAAAGGGCTAGACTTTGGATGCTTTAAGGGTAACACTACACTACCACAATAAATATGAATTGATGCAACGGAGAACATGAATATCATGAAGCAGACAGATTAACCATTCAATGGAAAGTCATCCAGACAGATGTTTATCCAACTACTTACTTGAGTATCAATGTCGAATAAGCTAACTGCACATTCTTATTGGAAGATAAGTAACAAGTGGAAAAGGCATCCAGAACCTACGAAGACAGGAAAAGGAAAAACAACACATAAACCACTGTTAATCTGTACAAGTCACATAAAGGCTCCTAAAAATGCATAAAAACCAAAAAAAGTAACGGAAATGAACAAGTGTATGCACATCTTCAGAGAATGTTTATAGCACTAATCTCCAATTTCACCAGAAGAAAATAAGGATGCTAACAATCAAGTTTTCAAATTGAGCAGCAGAGATCTATTCAGCATGGACGCATGAAATTCTGGAGGATCTACATCAAACAGGAAGCACCAATTCGATTGGTGGGAAGCAATAAAAGACATCTAAGCAAGTATTCAGCAATCCAATAAGCATTAACCAACAACCACCGCACAGAAACACAAAGATCAAGGGGTTCTCAAAAATAATAATAAATAAACTACTGAACAAATTTAACTTCTAAAGGGAGAACTCCTAGCAAGTATGGTCAACGTAGCATTCAACATGGAACAATCACTAACCTCCCCTCGATGCTTTAACAACCAATCATGATAGGATACATTCTTGAAGAGGTTAGTCAAAGCCCGAACACTTGTCAGAAGATTTGCAGGAAGTGGAGGACTAGTAGTGACCTTCTTGATCAACTCCATAAGCACGTCTAGGTAGAATTAGAAAACAAGAGTCATTGTGAAACCCACATGATAGAATAATTGGTAATCATCGCCATTCAAAAATTATTTAGAAGATTTGGTATTTCAACTGGCTGAATTAACAAGGGAAATTCAAGCCCCACCCCCTTTTGCATGTTAGGCCAGCAGCAAACAATGGCATTCACCACCAAACTCACTCACAGTTACAGTAACTAGATTTTGAGTGCACTCATATTGTACAGGAAGGTAACAATTTCCAATTACAACTATGAAACACTTGCACAAAACCTTTTGTTTAAGTGTTCATAAATACACTTCCACATAAAGAACAAGTGCTGCAGTCATAAAGAGATTGCAAATTCAATACCATTGGGATTGCTGACATGCTTGAAAAGTACAGTAGCACCATCAGCGTGCAGCATAATCATCCTCAAAATATCAATTACTGCCATGGAAGATGATACGATGAACAAATATCAGAAATAAGAGAATAAGACAATCTTTAAGAATAATCAAGTTGGATTTGCATAAGCACAACCATGTATGTGTTCTTCTTTCATAGCAAATGACTAGCATGGCATCAACCACTTTACAGGAACATCTCTAATATCCAATATATAGCTACAAGGAAAATTATGCAATCTCTTTTGAGTTACTTCTTCTCAACAACTTCCATTTCTATGATCAAAAATGGAAGAATTGAAACGGTTTCAATAAACACAAATTTCAGTAAATTAGGAAAACTTTGAGCACACAAGAACAATCAAATAAAAATAATCCAAATGGTTTTTGCTTATGAACTAAGCTAATCTTTTCCACAGGTAGAGATGAATAAGCATGTCCTGTTTAAAAAAGGATGCGGGGAGCGAACTATAAAAAAAGAGATAGAGAAGCTGAAATATAAGGAAGAGAGAGTCAGCGGAAGCATACACTTTTTCTTAGGTTATTTGACAACCAACTGAAATTGCATAGTTTTGGATCTACACCTCCTTTAATGGATAAATTACGCCAAAAACACACGAACCAACAACAAAACTGGTTTTCCCAAAAATTAGCTGCACTGACAGCCTGTTTCGCCTAAATTAAGGAAATGATGTTCCCTAGTTGAATTTGTGATTATTAAATAATTGAGTGAATGCAAATAAGGATAATTAAACTGTGGCTATATCACTAGTAGGGGTGACAAACGGGCGGGTCGGGTCGGATATGGGATGGGTCAAACGGATAATGAAAAAACGGATAAATTATCCGGCCCGGTCATATTGTAAATGGATAATATAATTCTTATCCATATTTGACCCGTTTTTAAAAAGTTCATATCCCGCCCATTTTTTAGTGGATAATATGGGTGGTTAACTATTTTCTTTTAACCATTCTGCCACCACTAATCACTAGCACATGACGTACTTACAAAAATTAAACACTAATCCTCATTTTGAATATTATCAAACCAGGGAATTCAAATTAAAGCACGTTAAGCGATCCAAACCAAACAGGGCTTGAAATTGATAATCAATTCCTACTAACACATAGCATTCACTGTCATTACTCAGTGCCTACACTTCGTTGCTTCTAATTTAAATAGTATATCTCAGAAGAACGAGTCACCTGGAAATAACATCGTCAACGGCCAACTTTTTAGCAACTTCAGCACCATTGCAACATCATCATCTGAAAGTTTAGTGCTATGATAGTGTGATGTGTCCTTCAAAACATTAAGGATAGAAGCCAGTCTGGACATATAAGCCTCAGTCAAAGCCATATGTTTTTGCTCCTTCAGAATAATTTATTGAACAAGTGTTAGTAATGAGACAAGCACAAAAAGGAAAATAGACCTTTCTTAAATTTCAGATTTTGAACATGCCAACATAAAGATATATTCCATTTCAGTGATCATATAGACTTAAGACACTATTTTTCCACACAAAGCAAATTAACTACTTAATCACTCAATTGCAAGAAGACGAGCAGTCATTTTAAAATGTTAGTTTTTTGTCGTTTTTATAATGTTAGTTATACACATACCAAGGTGGAATAGCCATTATAAAATTATATACATCTTGTGATTGGCAGGATAAGAAAAATTTATATCGATTACAAATACAAAACTTACTGAGCCAGATAGTAAAGTACTATTGAACTCCGAAATTTTCTTGAGGATACCATCAAACTGTGCTGCATCAAAGACAAGCATTCCTTTCTGGCAAGAAAATGAAAGCCTGTTAGTTGAAGTACTACAAAATTATGGTGTCAGTAGAATAAAACCAAAATATCTTCTGCTTTAAAGCAGCAAAATGCTCTTTCATCTGTTCAATACTTCACAATAAGCAAGCTCTATTTTTCATAGTTTTGCATGCATAACAGTGGACTTAATGGTGTGGTTGGCTTCATTTATTTATTTTTTGGATAGAGGTGGTTGGTCTCTTTTCAGAAATGTAATACTATCAAATAGCCAAATAAGATGGTTGCTTCATATATTAGGACACAGTTCATTTCTCCACATTAAGATTGAGAGAACCAGACAAGCAGAATATGGAGAAAAACCATTCCATATGTTCATACCATCAAATTCATCCAGATAGATGGAGTAATATGTACATAAGTTTCATTAAGTATACAATAAGTTTACATCACCATAAACCGTAATTACCTTTTATTGTATACTTGGACTGACTATGCAATCCTGATCACAAGCCAAACTGAATTGCACTTTTACTTATGCGATTACTGAATGCTAAAGCGAGTCAAATAAAGCTATTTGCTATTTCCTATTATAAAACATCTACAATAATGCAAAGCTATTGATGAATAGAAGCCAAAAGAGCTCAATTTTTTGAAGTGCCAAACTGGCACTATACTAAAAATCCACTTGATATATTAAACATTTCAGCGACTTATATGTGCTGCACTAAAAACCAGTGATGACACAGAACAAACAAACTCCAAAATGTTCATCTTTAACATACTTGGCTGCAGCTGTGCCTGCAGTTATATGACTGGATATACATTAATATGCAGAACAAGGAGGCCATTTCTCTGGCTGTAGAATTGAATTCAGTACCTTGGGAATATGCTTGAAAGTAGGTTTTGCTGCAGTAGCTGTTATGCAAGTAATAATGACAAAATGTAAGTTGATTGTATAATGACGGCAAAAATGGCCAATGAAACAAGGCATTTTAGAAATACTTCAAACTTACCAACTGGCTTTGAAGGTTGACCAGGTGTATAAGCGCTATCTGCAAGCAAGAAAATAGGAACATATATGAGACATGCTTTTCTACCATGAAAACAGAGGAACAAAGTGGAGGCAGCAGAGATATCAAAAAGTGAAGTATTATTCCATAACCAAACAAATATTTCTTACTGCCGGTGTAGGGGTCACGGAATGATGGATCTGGAGTAAACTGACTCTGACCAGTATTTTGAAGAATGAACTCCACAATTTGTTCACGGAATGAAAGAGGCAGATTCTCTTTGATTAGCCACTTGTCAGCAACGTCATATGGATTATCTGTCAATTAGTCAAAAGAATGTTCGGATATCAGATCAAGAAGGACTTCCTTAGAAAGATAAGCGATGCCCAAAAAGGAAATTAGATAGAGAATGATAGCAGAAAAAAGAAAAAAATTATAAGTCGAGATTGTGCATATCATAAACTTCAAAACATAAAAATCCATGTAAAAGGCATGCAGGAACTAGTGCAACAACCCTAAAAAGTCAAACAGAATTAGAAACACATATACGTCCTTTCCAGGGAATATTTCCCAAGCTTTCAAGATTGATCTCCTCTCTACTTGCTTCCTTAGTACCAACTTCACTCTAAAATGTAATTTAAACCTATATGTAAGTGATGTCCTACTTATAAACCATCCACAAAATACTGCTTAAACTTATCTTTCCTCCAGCAATTAATGTAACTAAAGAGTTCTAATAATTTTAAATTCAATAACATAAAAATGAAAACCTAAATCATGCCATCGAAGTTTTCACGCCAAAATTATTTCAACTGGGAAAATTCACGTAAATACGGATTTATAATTTTCGATTATAATTAAGTAAACCACATGAGTATTATGATGAGAAGGCAATCATTACAAATCACAAAAAAATTCCCCAACTGGATAAGATGTTATCAAAACCTAGCCACCTCCTAGAAAAGTCAAAGTAAGATGTGGCCAAGCATTAAGAGTTCCCAACACCATTCTGACAAAAAACTGAGCATTATTCCAGATACTACAGATACATTCTCCTTCAATAACTCGGAACAGTAAGCAAAAACTGAAATACCTGAGCGATTGCAGGGCAATTTGCGAACGGGTTCACCATCTCCAATATCAACATCAAACACTGGATGCACAAACTAAATTAAATGGTGACTGGAAGTAAAAGCGCAAAAAGACCAGCGAGAAAAGGGTAGAGCAGAATAAGCGGTGCCAACCATAATCATATTGGATTCCATCGTGAATAGGACGTGTCATGCCATCATCAGGCCCATCAACCACTTCACCAATCTAAATTGATAACAAACAGCACAAGAAACAGACACCTTAATGACATGATTTCAGATCAATGAGAAAACAAAGCAGGCATATGACAAAAGCGTCAAGTCTGTAGACAGCCTAGTAACAGAAGCTACTCAAGTGCAATTATGACTAAACAGAAGAACACACATCACAATAAGTGCAGGCCGTGTAAAACGCAAGAGCAGTGACATAAGCTAATACAAAAGCTAATACAAATTAGCTATAGGATGGGCATGCCATTTCATAACAATAGTTTTAGCTATCGAGCACAAGAAACTAACAAATAAACACAGTAGAGGGTCCCCCCCCCCCCCAAGCACCTTCACAGGTGCCCCCAAAACGAAAACAAAAAACTCAACCAGAAGTCTAGGAATGAATATGATCAAATTGGAGAACATAGGAGTGAAAGCAGAATATAAACATAAATCTAATTATTACTTTATCCCACTTCTGTTCCATCATATTCCATGCATATGCCACTCCATTGTCCCCTTCACGGACAACTTTAGTCTGGCCATCACTAGTACCTGCTCAACACATCAAGAAGCAAACCATTAGATAGAGGAGAGAACTTCGATTCAATATTCACCTCCAATAACAAAGGCTTCACGCAGTCAACAACAACAACCACCTAGTATAATCCCGTGTGGCGTTTGGGGAGGTTAGTGTGTATGCAAACCTTACACTTGCCCCGGATGATAGATAGGTTGTTTCCGAAAGACCCTCGGCACAAGGAGAAAGGCTTCAGGCAGTGCCAGATATTATTTTTCCTATTACCCTTCTGTTTCTACAGGCAGGTTTTTAGTTTCCAATATTGGAAAAAGTGAATACAAATGAATAAGCAACTACCTTTTTTCTTCTTTTCTAATTTTGATATGTCACATATCCAACTTGTCAAATTACAGACACCTTTCTTTGGTTGATGCAACAGTAAATTAGAGAGACAACTAAATGAAAAACGAGGAGCCAACTCAAACCATTAATAGTTAAGACAATACAGTATGTATCAGGCTTTATCATAATAATCAAACCTGGAGTCTGTAAGGCCTCTAGCCCAGGAAGTTCTTCCAACTTCAACCCTCCAACTTTTTTCCTGAGATGAAATGACATAAAACTTGAATCAGACCAACCAATATATCATTAGATAAATAAATATCAACGATCCTTGAAGCATCTTTTAATTCAAGAGCAACATGTAAGAGAAAGAGAACAGCTACAAAGAGGTTTAGTTTCGGCAAACTTCATGTACACACCAGACTTGAAATTCTAGAATTTCCTAAGATAGCAAGCACTTTTACGACACAAAAAAAAAGGCAAAGGAGAAAACAAAAACATAAAGAGGGCACTCGAACAGATTTTGCAACTGTAGACTTGATACAACGTGATTATCATGAGCGAGTACAGTATGGCGAAGTATTTTATCTTACACTAATAATCACATAAAAGTTAATGCTGGCCAAAAGGGATATTGCAAGGACTAATCAGAATCCAGAAAGTTATGGCAGAGAAAGAGAAAATAGAAGAATCTGGATGCCGAACCTACTGAGCTTGTACTGTGAGAGTTGGGCAGCATATGACTCTAGTTCAAGCTGGTCAGCAATCTTATCCTGATGGGCTGTCCAAATTCGCACAACACCGTCAGAGCATGCGGTAACAATGTCTCCGTTGTCTAAGAATTTGGCATCCCAAACACAACCAGGATGCTCCAGGCTTTGGACACAAACTCCATCTGCAACATAGTGATGTCACGTCCATGATCAGGGGAACTAACAAATTACAGTTAGGATAAAGCAGTGGCTACTATGACAAAGCGCAGCCAACATGGAATCCTCAATGGTACGACAATGAAAGAGTTACTGTTTGTGCAAGTTTGGTATCGATGAAATCAAAATTACAGACTTTTGGGGGTTTAAAAGGAATCAACCTTTACAGAGACCAGTTATCTGAAACTGCCCTTTGTCTAAGAAATCTCATCAAAATAAAAAGTGGGGGAGTGTGGAATATCCAACAACAAACATTCACCATTCAGAACTTAGTCATTTTCTTTATACAGGAATTTCACAATTAAGGATGAGGTGGTCGTGATACATTTTCCCCCTTTCTGTGAATGGCACGGGGCTTTCAATTATCCATCAGTTATTTAATTGACCTTCGAGATATTACCATATAATAATAAGTGCCTAATCAAGGAGACCAATGCCAGTTTTAGCGGAGCAAAGAAGAAGAAAGAACAAATACCACTCACTAAGAGAGTAAGCACTTTGTACAAACACTTGATTCAGAGGCTAAAATCCAAAGAGCCTTCACTTCTATAGTTGTATAAGAAACTAACAGAACAGTTGTATGCAGTACTCCCGTCTTCACATTTTATAATAAATGGTTCAAATCATTTCATCAACAATAGTATCCTCATTTCTGAAACAAAACTTTATCTAGTTAAATGGCGAGAGCTGCATATATAGAGACTTCATAGGAAAACAATGTAAACAACTAAGATGGATGAACTACAAAACAATCCCAAAAAGGGAAAAAGTGTTCTCACCTTTCCAGATCTTTGCAAAACGATCCTCACTACCACTGACAATAAGCCCGGAAGCATGAGCATCAACAGAATAAACAATAGAAGTGTGACCAACCATCTCTAGTAGAACTTGACCGCTAAGTTCCCACAGCCTGATGGAACTGTAAAATGAGATATGCACGGATTAGAAATTACACATTGTTAAAGATGAAACAGCACAAAAAGGAAAAAGATTAAACTAGGGGCTTAGTGAGATATACAGAGTAACTTTAGAATCTTAACCATGCACCTAATAAACAGGTGGAGTGAACCCTAGAGGTTCATTTTTTGAGAAAAAGTAGAGAACCTACACAAAGATCTGTTTCTTCACCATGACACCCAGACACCTGTGCTAAGATATCTGTGCTAACAGGGACCTCATGAGTGCAGCAAAAGCTAACAGAAAACAACAGCATGTTCTCATTTGTACAAACTAAATTTCAACCTCTTCAAGCGGTCTATCAGCATAACAGCCAACAAACGTACATCCCATGCCCTTCATCTCCTAATCCTCCTTTGACGGCCCAACTAAACATAACAAGCTTTACAGTTGCTGGAATTGACCACCTGACTACAAAACATTCAGCGATGACCAATGGAACATACTTGCAAGTTGCACTGCAATACACCGACAGAATGGACCACATCTTCGCCCATCTCAAAAAATAAATATGCCCACATCTTAATCTGGAAGTTTATCCAAATAAAATACCAGCTGACAATTTTTAGATCCTTTTCTCTTCAAATATTCTGCTGTTAGGACCCCTTGTTGTCAACCATGTGAAAATTATACGTTCCTCGCCATCCTAGGAATCCAAACTGATAGGACAGGAACCCTGCATCCTCTCTCTTTAATAGCATCAGCAAGTGACAAAAGCGTTCCATTGAGAATAAATTGCTTGCCTTTTCTTTTCATTTCCAATTGTCCTATTTTAACTAGGAGTATATGATATTCTTGAATAGAGTAATTCCATAAAGTTCTTTGTAATTTTCTACCTCTCAATCTTGCAAGTTCCTCAGGAATCTCAGACCACATAAGGTTTGTCATCAAATATGTGAATTTGACTGGATTTATCAAGTTCCACTGACATGAGACACTAAAAATGGTTGGAAAAGCCAATGCTCAAGCTGTTGTCACCACACCATTTGTGCTTCCAGAAATGAATTCCACTTCTCTTCCCTAAGTTGAACTTAAAGTTGCCATCAAACTCTTCTGACCCCTTCAAGATATTCTTCCACGATTTGCATTCATAGGGTCACATCAGAAGTTAATCATTTGACGAGCTCAGAGATAGAGTATTTCTTTGATTCTCAACGTTGCCCGACAATTTACTAAACTAGGGAGATGAAATCCCTCTGAGATCCCTAGTCAGAAGTTCTTATATGTTGCACCAAAAGTCACTAAGCATAGCACACTAAAGATCAAAAACAACTGTAAGGAGAAGGAATGACAATAGAAAGCAAAACTTTACCCATCATGGGATGCAGAAAGAATTCCTAGACCGGGAACTGCAGCAAGGCCTCGAACAGTATCTGCATGATTCAACGATCCATAAGGTACATACCATAAGCACCGCATGAAACCTTTGAAAAGGATAAGGCTGACAAACAAGCATTAGGAGTTGCACGAGAGTGCATTGCAAACAACGGAAGCAATGGGGAAAAAACACGTTTTTACACAGAAGGATATAATCATAAAGAGGATAAGAAGATAGAATGATAATGATCTCAAAGAGTTAGAATGATCAAAGACCCATCTGATCAATCTTAAATATCAGATGCTAATTTGGGAAATCACAACATTTTTATTCACAAGTCATCAAACACCACCAATATTTGTTTCCTTTTAATGCATACTTGCTTAACATCCATACTTGAAGAGAGACATTAACAAAAATTAAATAGATGAAGAGAGAAAGTAGCATATGTGGTTTCTGAAGTGAAGAGATCACAAAGTCAAACAAAAACATAAAAGACACAAAAATATACCAGAGCCACATTCACATGAATAAATCATGCATCAAACCTGTATGCCCAGAAAAAGTGTGTATACATGCTGCTCCCTTCCAAAGCTTCAGCATTGTGTCGCTTGAGCCTAATACCAACATAATTAACATCAGTCACAGGCTATTCAAAATAAACCTGATCTTTTTAGTATCAACCTACATTATCTAGATGATGCTAAAAGCTGGAGAAGTTGCAGTAGAAATATAGATAACTCGTAAGTTGGGTGAATGATGGCAACAACGTTTTAAGATCTTAAAAATTCAGAAAGAGTGTCAAGAGATGAACAGAAAAAGTAGAAATGCGTAAAAATGTAAAACTTCAATACATACCAGTAACAAGCTCGCCTGAGGGCAATTTAATAATTGCTTGGATAGCTGCTTTATGAGCTTCCAAAACTTCAACCTCTTGGCCTTTCCTCCATCTTCTTAATGTACTGTGTCAAGGAAAATGTAAACAAACATAAAACTTTCAGATAATGACTAAATGGCCCTGCAAGTTGGTGGAAGAAGTTTGTCGGATGTGGATGTAATTATAAGCGTGTCACCTACAACAAGCAAAGGACAATAACCAGCCAGAAAAATTTGACGCACATGAACAGTAGGCAAACCATTTAACAAGGGCAATGTCAGAAAGGCATGCACCCAGTAAGGTATTTGAACACGGGAATACTAGACAGGCATGCGAAACTACTAATGTGAACAACTAATGACTATCAACCTTGACACATCGACAGAAGGAATGCTATCAGGACAAGCCCTTGACATACGTAAAGAAGTTAACCGGCATAATGCCAAAATTGGAAATACCCAAGGCGCTCCAACAAACATGAGCAAAAAGATAGGTGAACCGTGCTAGTACATAGAAGTTCCAAATTACTTAAGACTCCCTTGCTCTAGAAACACTAGTTCCAAATTCTAGTTGATCCACTGTCACAACATACAGTTCGCACTTCGCAATTGTCAAAAGAGAATCTTTTAATAAGCAGTAATTTCTAAAAGAGAATCTTTTAACCACACTCTACGATACTTTTTTAACAACAACAACAACATACAAAGTGTGATCGCACTAGTGGGCTTTGGGGAAGGTTGGGTGTACACATTACCCCTACCTTTTGTGAGGTAGAGAGGCCGTTTTCGATCAACGATTTCATTTTTTGTATTACAAAAATGAGGTAATCTAGGCAATATTGAATAACTTTTACACGAATAAAAGTTCTAATTCATTCTAAAGCTCACTCTATCTCCCTAACTCTAGAATTCATTCCAAATTACTTAAGAATCTCTTACTCTAGAAACATCCTAGTTCCAAATTCTAGTTGATCCATTGTTAAGACACATAGTTCGCAATTGTCAAAAGAGAGTTTTTTAATTAGCTTCTAAACGAGAATCTTTTTATCACTCTATGATATATTTTTTGTATCACTAAAATGAGGTAATATAGACAACATCGAATAACTTTTACACGAATAGAAGTTCGAATTCATTTAAAAGTTCACTCTATCTCCACTTTATGATCTATCCCCATTTACTTGCTATGGTACTCAATATTGACTTAGAGCCCATTGGCACTCAAATTAGAAACCTAGTATATACTGAGAGAGTAAAACAATGGTTAATTCAGTTACGAGGAAATTCTCTTTCTTCAATGTACAACTAGAGCAACAAAGGTCAATCGGATTAGATTGACAAGCATGAGGAAAAAGAAAATAATCAGGAATAAAGATGAGGAATTCTGCTGCAAAAATAACGACGTGTAACACGATCAGCAAAAAGTAAGAAATCTCACATACCAATCAACAGATGTTGATACAACGTCCGAGCCATCCAAAGCAATACCTGTAACTTGCAACTTATGACCCTTAAGTGTCTGAATTTTTTCTCCAGTAGCCAAATTCCACACCAAGATAAGAGTGTCCATGCCACCAGAAACAAGTCTGCCCTCAGGAAACTCCTCGCCAGGAGAAACCCAAGCCAGTGGCCCAACGAAACTTGTATGTCCTAGCAATATCTTTGACGTAGTATAATTGCGGTGGTTTGATTCATCTGGAGACCAAAACCTAATGGTTCTATCTCTAGATGATGTCGCAAACCCAACATTCTCACATATGCATATCCCCCGAACCTAGTTGTGTACAAGCAGAAAAGTTGATACAGATTCTTCTTTTCTTCTTTTTATCGAATTCAAACACAAATTAGTTGAAACTAAAGCAATCATTCATGTAATAGACACAAAATTGTTTCCACATTCCAAGATGAAAATTTCACATAAGCCTCCGCATATGCAATAACATATATCAACAAATTTCTTCAATGAGAACATATTTTAAGTGAATCATTACAAAAGTTTTCATTATCAGTAGCATTAGCATTCGTGAATCCAATCAATTGAGCAACAAAAAAGCAGATACGTTCCTCTGTTTGAGAAGAAACATTAAGTTTTTCTGAAATTCACATGTAAAATTGCAATTTATCCACAAACAAGAAAAAAAACAATTGTAAAGTTTGAGTGCTAGTAATGCAAGTATATAATGAGACGTGACCTGTAATTTTCTCTCCGCATGTGTATCAACAAATTTCTTCAATTAGAACATATTTTAAATGAATAATTATGGAAGTTTCACCATCAGTAGCATTAGCATTCATGAATCCAATTAATTGAGCAACAAAAAAAACAAGTTCCTCTGTCTTAAAGAGAAACATTACATTTGCTGAAATTCACACGTACAATTGCAATTTATCCTCACAAAAAAAAAACAAGAATTGTAAAGGTTTAGTGCTAGTAATGCAAGTATATAAAGAGAGTGAAGAATTATACGTCGTCTTCGTGACCTGTAAGCTGACACCTTAACTGATACTCGGCAGAGTCGATCTCCATTGTAATCTAGACGGAAGAAAACTGGTTTGGACGGAGGAAACTAGGGTTTCCGGATAGAAGAATCTAGAATCAAATAGAGAAAGAAGGTGAACCGGAGATGAGTCTATGAAGAAGCAATTCTTATACGCTTTGTGTGATCGAAACGGAATCTCTTGCTCTCCAAGTCTGCTGCTGATTACTGAGTTCTTTTGAGTGTCTTTCCGCCTTCTTGGCAATTCAACAATTTTTACAAAATTTCTTTTCCTTAGCTTCAATTTTATTTATTACTGTTACTAGTAGTGCTAGTGGCTTGCGATAAAAAAAAATATAAAAAAATATTAATTAAATTAAATTATAATTAGGTTTGTTACTATTAGATCATTTATTATTGCTCAAATATATTTTTATATTATAAATTTTATTTTATTACTCTTAATAATATTATCTAAATTTTAGTAAATAAAATCTCTATTAAATTAAAGAGACTTATACAGGTATCGAATAAATTTTTTATTATGTATTTTTCTTTATTATATCATCCAATATTTAGTACTATTATATTGTTAATAAAAAAAGTATTAGCATATTACTTTATTTAATATTTTTTTCTGCTACTTTGTTGGTGTAATATAATATAAGATATATATTTTATTACTCTTGAAACATATTACTTGTTTAATATTTTTGTCTTTTTAATATTATACCTCATTAGTAATTAATGACTTTTTAAAGTTTGGGTTTCAATTTCATAATAACTTGCGTGAGAATTTATATTAAAATTAAATTTTCGTTGTTTCTTCAAAAGCTTTCATTATTGTATTTTAGTTTTTGGCTTATATATTAAGATTTTAGTTACATGATCTTGTTTATGGTACGATTTCTCTTTTTAATGATATTTTTAGTATTATTTATTTGCTTAATTTTACCAAATGAATTTGAAATGGAGTTTGTACTAAAAATTTATATTTGTCATCTTTTCGTTATGCCAATTAGCTTAATATAGTCGGTCTTTTTCTTCTTTTATTATATATATATATAAAGAAACTAGAGAAAAGTGAAAAGAAGAATAAAATAAAAAGAGTCTATAGATTTACTGTTATAGTAAATTTTTTTGGTAAATATTATCAATGTAAAAACGTTAAAGGCGTATATTGTAAAATCATACTCGATACTCTCTCTTGTTCTGCAAACTTATAATATTTCTGTTTTACCTAAATTATGACCGAAATTACCCTTTTTACTGTTTTTTTTTTAATCCACTTTCTTCATATCTTCTTTCCAATTGTTTAAAGATTTTTATCTTTTCTTAATTTATTTTTCTTTAACCACACCATGGCCTCGGATAAACATATGTACCCTTTTTTGTTTAAGTTTGGGTTTAACATAACCGAATTTCCCTAGGAATTTACATGTTAATCCATCAAATTTATTAAGAAATTGGAAAGATAACCATATACTAAGAGTAATATTAGATTATATACAAAACATTAATATTAGATTATATACAAAGAGATTAATAGATAAACTGTAAATAAAAATAGGGGTAATATCTAGAATCATAATTTTTAGATAAAAAGTAACTTACATGTTTACAGTGAGAGAGATTTCCCTTTCAGGAAACCTGAAAGAGCTTACTGAAACTTATGAATAAGAACTTGCACACTCAAACCGAAGGATTTATTTATATTACAAGCATGGAGTAGAAACTCTTAAGGCATACATAAGAAACATTTTACAAGGTTTGTGAAGGGTGGTGGATGATGAAAAGGGTTGGTGATGGAGAGGGCTTTTTGGAGGGTTTTTCTATAGAGTGTTGTAGTATTGTATTCTCTTGTTGTTGTTCTTGTGTGTGTCTTTCTCTTCTTCTTTCTCTCCTTTTTATAGCCAAAAATTGGAGCGGATTTGAAAAATGGACTTCAAGCATTTCTAGAAATCTTTTGTCTTCTAGCCTTGTAGGGTACTTTATTGGGCCCCATCTTCACGTGGCTTGAGGAGAAATTTCTTTAATGCCTTTATCTTCTTCCTCCACTCAATAATTCAGCTTTGTCTTGTAGCAATTTCGTCAAATCTACTTTTTCTTTATGTCATTTTTTCTTTTTTAGATGTCTCCCGTATTATTGCATTTGGTTGTCTACTTTTTATCTTTATTGTTTTCAATTGCTCTAGAATTGTTGTTTCTACGTGTCTAAGTTATGTAAGGTTTTTGAATCAAAACTCATTCCCGAATCATCGTCGCATGGATCTTGAGAATCTTGGAAATTTAAGTGGTCTAAGTGGTCTTCATTTTCGTAATTCTCGTCTTCTCATGAGCTTTGATCTCTTTCTGGAATTGGATCCCTTCTTGGACTTGGATTAAGACTGGGACTTTTTATCATATGCTTGTCTTGCTTTTCTTTTTCCTCAAAGAAATTTTCTAATGTCTGTTTAATTATGTTTTCTATTTTTTCATTTTTTTTGTTTTAGAAATTATGCTCTTCATTTTTAATGTGTCACGACCCAAAATCCATACTCGGTCATGATGGCGCCATTCGCGAAGACAAGGCAAGCCAACAACCCCAAATCCTCTTTTAGCAGCTATTACACATAAGTGAATAGAAATACAACTTATTGCCGTTTACTAATGATTTTATCCCCATATAACTCGATCGGGGGTATCACAAGTCACGAGCATCTAATGAGTAAAGGCGCTTTTACTGGCCAACAATGTATAGATAAATACAAGATAAAAACTAAAATACAGGATGAAGTAAGGTGCCACGAACGCTAGCGGTCATCTCGCTCAACTACCACCATAAGGTCTTCTGCCTGCGAATAACTCGCTAATGGGTGAATAATACCTGCAACTGCACGCAAGGTGCAGGGATTAAAGTGAGTACTTCTAAATCAGTGGTAATAAAAGAGAATAATATCTGATCAATAAGAAAATACGTATGGGCACACCAAAATGATATACAATACAATACAATTTCTTTGAGAACAAAAGTCGTAACACTATGAAAATTCTTTAGAAAATCTCAAGATCAGTTAAAAATCTCTTTTATAAAATCTCTTTTACAAATATCCCCTTTCTCTTTTTCAACAGCCAAGTATATGAATACTATATCAGATAGAGCAAGTCGACTCACACATATAACACCAGGGTATCTGGTCAACTAGAGCAAATCTGCTCATAAATTGGCCCCTTGGGCACAACACTCCTTAACATATAGTACCAGGGTATCTGGTCAACAAGGCAAGTAACAGTATGTATGTCAATGATATATAAGTGCTAAATATCATGCAACGTAGTACAAACAGGAGTAAATGCATGAATGCAATGCAATGCATATGCCCGCTGCAGCGCACAGCTCGATCCATTTGGGTACCCGCGCTCACTGGGGGTGTGTACAGACTCCGGAGGGGCTCCTACAGCCCAAGCGCACTAATACTACGGCGTGTAGTCCGATCCACATACTATTGTGGCATGCAGTCCGATCCATATACTACTGCGGTGTGCAGTCCGATCCATGCAGCCCGATCCTTCTATTGATTCCGTCCCAGTGGTACGTGATTTCTCTGATATGTTTCTACCTGATCTCTGGGGCATGCCGCCCGACAGAGATATCAATTTTGGTATTGACTTATTGTCGGACACTCGGCCCATTTCTATTCCTCCGTACCGCATGGCTCCTCTTGAGTTGAAGGAGTTGGAGGATCAGTTATAGGAGTTGTAGGGTAAGGGTTTCATTCGACCTAGTGTTTCGCCTTGGGGTGCTCCTATGTTATTTGTGAAGAAGAAGGACGGTTCTATGTGTATGTTCATTGACTATCGTAATTGAACAAAGTTACAGAGAAGATCCGGTACCCTTTGCCACGTATTGATGAATTATTTGACCAGTTACAGGGCGTATGGGTGTTCTCCAAGATTGATTTATGCTCTTGTTATCATCAGCTAAAGATTCGGGAGCCAGATATCCTAAAGACTGCCTTCATGACTCGGTACGGTCACTACGAGTTCCTCGTTTTGTCTTTTGGGCTAACTAATGCCCCAGTAACTTTTATGCATTTGATGCACAGTGTATTCATGCCATATCTTGACTCATTCGTGATTGTTTTCATTGATGATATTTTGGTATATTTCCGGAGTCGGGAAGAGCATAAGCAGCACCTGAGAATAGTGCTTCAGACTCTGAGGGAGAAGCAATTATATGCCAAGTTCTCTAAATGTGAGTTTTGGCTGAGTTCGGTGGCATTTCTAGGCCACGTGGTGTCGAGCGAGTGTATTCAAGTGGATCCGAGAAAGGTGGAGGACGTGCAGGGTTGACCCAGGCCCTCCTCAGCCACTCAGATTCGTAGATTCCTTAGTTTGGCGGGTTATTACCATCATTTTGTATAAGGGTTCTCTTCGATCGTAGCACCTATGACCAGATTGACCCAAAAGGGTGCCCCTTTTCAGTGGACAGAGGAGTGTGAGGCGAACTTTCAAAAGCTCAAGGCAGCCTTGACTTCGGCCCCTATATTGATGTTGCCTACCTTTTTGGGGTCCTATACGGTATATTGTGATGCCTCACGGGTTGGACTCGGAGCAGTGTTGATGCTGGACGGTAGGATGATTGTCTACGCGTCCCGACAGCTGAAGGTGCATGAAAAGAACTACCCCAGTCCACGATCTTGAGATAGCTTTCATTGTTCACGCCTTGAAGATTTGGCGTCATTATTTGTATGGGGTTCCTTATGAGATTTACACTGATCATCGGAGCTTACAGCACTTGCTTAAGCAGAAGGATCTGAACATGCGTCAGAGGAGATGGCTGGAGCTGTTGAAGGACTATAATATTACTATTATATATCATCCGGGCAAGGCCAATGTGGTTGCCGATGCTTTGAGTCGCCGGGTTGAGAGTTTGGGAAGTTTGGCATATCTACCAGCTTCGGAGAGACCTATGGCGATGGATGTTCAGACTTTTGCCAGACAGTTTGTTAGATTGGATCTTTCGGAGCCCAGTCAGGTTCTGGCCTGTGTGGTTTCTCGGTCCTCTCTATTTGATCGCATCAGAGAGCGACATTTGGAGGCTTCGAACTAGGAGGGAATTTTAGCGATTTTGAGGAGGAAAACAAGGGAAATCATCAGGTAATCACTCATGGACTAAATTTATGTTAATATACTGTTAAACCACGGGTTAAACCTCTGAAAATAGATGATTGGAGGTGTGTTAATGGAGGATTTTTGCTCCAAGCTTAGGTTATTAGAAATCATTGATTTGAATAGGCAAACGGAGTTTGATTTTGATAAATTTTAGATGGTTAGACTCATGAGAGTACGAGGGTTCTGAAAACGTAAAAAATATTTCGATTCTGAGCCGATGGATGCAGGGGTATTTTGGTCATTTTACCTATTTTCATGCCGTAGATTTATTTTTTATCACTGTAATTAGTTGCTTGTGATGTTATTTACACTGTATAATTGGTTTTACTAGATTTGGGCCACTCGGAGTCGGATACTCGTGGCAAGGGAGTCGTTTCTTAGCGGTTTTGTACTGGGATTGAGGTAAGTGACTTGTCTAACCTTGCGTGGGGGATTTTCTCCCGTAGGATATATATGTGTTGATTTAAATGCCTTGTACGCGAGGTGACGGGTGTGTACTTGTGCAGATTGTTTAAAATCACCTTACTTGAACTGCTCAATCCGTGTTATCTTTGTTATTTAATTGAATTAATTGCAAGATTTATGTGGTGATAGCTAGGGAAGCATGATTAGATAGGATTATCTATCTAAATGCCTACATGTCTTAATTGAACTCTCTGGAACCTGTTGAGACTGGATTTGGTGTTAATTGTAGCTGTATATTTCACATTTCTCTGTGTTTCCTCTTATTGATTGTGTTTGTGTTCTGTGGACTGCGGGTTAAATTCTCGGAGATCCGATGTTACTGAGGTAAAGGACTGCGTATTCAATTCCCGAAGATCCTGGGATACTGATAAACGGACCGCGGGTTCAATTCCCGGAGATCTTGAGATACTGATAAACAGACTGCGGGTTCAATTCCCGGAGATCCTGTGATACTGATATATGGACTGCAGGTTCGATTGGCGGAGATCCTGAGTTGCTCAGTATAAAGGGATTGCAGGTTCAATTCCCATAGATCCTAGATTGTTGATTTATACTTGTTGTGTTGATTTCTCTTTGTTAGCCTAACAATAGACGGTTTGTAGTATTTGTCTCATTTTGCTGCTATTTCAGACTTGTTCTTATTTTGAGTTGTTCGGTATTATTATTATTATCATTATCTTATTTATTCCTCGGTAGGGCCCTGACCTTCCTCGTCACTACTTCATCGAGGTTAAGATTGGCACTTACTGAGTACTGTCGTGGTGTACTCATGCTATTCTTCTACACACTTTGTTGTGCAGTTCCAGGTGTATCTGATCAGATGCACTACACGTGACTTAGGAGCATTTTTCAGGAGACTCGAGGTATGAATCTGCTACGTCCGCAGATTCGGAGGGTCTTCTTCTATTCTTCTTAGTGATTTCAGTTATTCCCTTATTTTCATTGTGTAGACACTCTTGATGTATAGAGCCACAATTGTACTCTCTTAGTCTGTGTTGCCCATGAGTTTCCGGGTCTTGGTGGATGTATTTCTTTCGGGAATTTGGTGAAGTGTATGAGTCGAGCGGCACTTATTACATTTCTTTATATTATTTCGTTGTTATGTTAATTTTGTTCATAAGAGTTGTACATTTTGTATTGTGTTAGGCTTACCTAGTCGCGAAAACTGGGTGCCGTCATGACATGTTCACGATTGGTGAACTAGGGTCGTGACACAATCTCCTCACCCGACACTTAAAATTGTGCAATATCCTCAATGCACACTGAAAATAATAATAAGGTAAAAGAGACTCTCTGGTAGGCCAAAGCATTAACAGCTCATGACATACTGAGACTTCTCCAAGGTATGATCCCTTGTGCGGGTACCTCACATTTAGTTTCAACCATCTACTTACTTTTGCACATGCCTATTGTCTTTGAATACATGCTCCTACTCCTACAAAAATTCAAAAATAATACTACAAAAATAAGCAAAAGTAAAATATAAAAATAAAACTAGATTGCTTCCCAACAAATGCTTGATTTAACATCATGGCACGACGCCATCATTTCACCACTTTTTCTTCCACTTTGAGGATATAAATTGCGGCCCCAATTTTGCATCAACTTTTGTGTCGCATTCTTAGGGCAGTGGTGTGAAATAGAGGAACCAAGCAATATATATCGCATCTTCACTTTTTGGCCCTTAAGTGTAGGATGTCATTTTTTTTTTGGTGCTGCAAATTTTATAATGTAAGGTCTTGTTCTTAATCTATGTATCTCTCCAAAGACACGATCTTGATGTCTCCATCCAAACTTAATATAAAAAATATTTAGAATGAGGACCAACAAGCCTCAAATTCAAAACTGTATTATTTTTGACATCCTCAATAATATATACCCCCTCAACCTCGGCAACACCAACAAGAACATTGTCTAATGCTTGGCATTCTCGTTTTAGCTTCTCAATTTGGTCTAGAAGATCCTTTTCGGTTTCACACAACTCATCGCTAAATTGTTGGGAGTTATACGCATCAACCTTTGGACTCAATTGAGCCTCTAAGTCACGAATAGAACTACTAAATTGGTTGATCTCTTCTCCCAGTTCATCTCTTCCTTCTATAAAGTGTCGCATCTTATTTGTAATTTTCTCACAAAAACATTCATATTCCTATAATAATTTCGTGTGCATATTAAGAATGTGAACATCATGCTCCACGTCGTCCAATTCGTTACTCTTGTCAAACTCACAAGAATTAATAGAATCATCATAGTAAGGGATTTGAGTAGGATAACAACACTTAGGACAATTATTATAATTATCACGACAAATAGTACATGATTGAAATGGTACACATAAGTCGGTATTGGGATATTTCTAAAATATTATCACAAATGGAGTCCTTTACAATATGGACAAGGATCATAAAATAAGAATACTTATTATCCCACCACTTTTGGTATAAATATGCCATGTAAAAAAATAATACTAATTACACTAGATTAAAATTTAAAACTTAAATAGATAAAAAGTAAAAATCTGATCTAGTAAAATAGGTAATTTTTTAGTCCCCGGCAGCGGCGCCAAATTTTTGTTACTCCCAAACGCATACGTAGGTATACATTATCGTACAAGTAATAAAATGATAAGTCGAGTGTCGAACTCACACAGACTTGTATCAATCCCACTAATTCACCAATATTGTTATTCAATCAAACTCTCGAGTTCAAGAATGTGATTATACTAAACTATAATTCTAAGTAGTAACTAAATTATCAAGCAGTAAAATGATTGTTATGTATTCAACAGAGATAAATATTTTAAGGTTGTGATTGGTTCACTAATCCCATTGTATTCTAATTAACTCTCCCTCTCATACAATTCACTCATGGTTGTTAATTAATCAATAATTGCTCTCATAGCCTTCTCCAGAAGTACTACTTGCATATTAAAAAAAGATTTAACGCCTATATTCCTATGAAATCAATCTACTAAAAAAGAATTAAAATTGTGATATTTAATTAAGCACGGTGACTAAATATACTCCTATCCGAACCACAAATTCCCTCCCCCCCCCATAAGAGTTAAGATCGTGCTCTCTTTAATTCTTCTCTAATCTAAACAAGGCTTTCCCAAGCATATCATAGATAATAAATAGAACCTAACTGCTGATTCGATAATTAAGCAATTAATCACATAAGTGAAGAAACAATCATATATTAGTGAATTGTAATCATGTTTAAATCACCATTAAACAATAATATTCATGATTAAATTACAACTCGAGAACTATGAGTTTTTAACCACTCATGATACAACAACAACTACCCAGTGTAGTCCCACCAAGTGGGGTTTGGGGAGGGTAATACTTACACATGCCTTACTCCTATCGAAAAGGTAGAGATACTTTTTCCAATCGACCCTCGGCTTAGGAGAAAGAAAAGAAAAAGAGGAGGAAAAAAGAAAACATTAGTTTGGATAATTGAAAATACGAAGAAAAGATGAAGAAAACTGAGATCTCTTCGCTCCCACATGTTACTCATGTGTACTCCCTTCCCTCAAGTGGCAACCCCGTTTTGTCCCCCTCACTTTATATATATTTGTTTCTTTCGTGTTTTATTTAATTTTGCTTCAAATCTCTTGATCTTCACACCGCTTTATTCCTATATAGTTAAAATTTAATATTTATAATTAATACTAAAAAAAATTAAAAGGTGGTATAATGTAAGGCAACAATGGTTAAATTATGCGTTTTTGGCTGAACATCAACGACAAACTGGTCATTCAACATTTCCTAGATATTTTAGTAATTCAACATTCACTTAAGAGACGTCACACTTATAATACAGTATATAATGATAATTATATCTTAAGGTTCAAGCAAGTTATACAAAAATTTATAGAGGAAAATTTCGATTGTATTAGTAGCACCAGCCTTAGGGTACGAGCTTTGCTCGTATACCTATATTAATGAATATTAATTTAATATTTTACAAAAAGTATTTTTAAATAATGTATTTGAGTTATAAAATAAATTATATTGTAAAATATAATTATTTAAAATGATAGAATATTGATCCCACTTAGCTAGATTGTGTGATGTGAAATTTATTTTTGAAGGGCAAAAAAGTCGAACAATACTTTCCGAAGGGAATCCTTTTAGAGTGTACACTATCATGTATACCCATATTTGACATTCAATTCTTATGTGTCATTTTAAAAGTATTTCTTGAATATGATGTTGAGCTAAAGAGTATCATAATTATGTATTGATTATATTATACCAAATTATAGTAGAGTATTTACATTTTACTACATAGGATTTATAAAAAGTAATGTTAGACTAAGGGTAATGGGCATATTATTATATACTCCGAAAAATCAAACATATATTTTTTTCACAAAAAGTATTTTTCTTTTTCCTCTTAATCAAAATATTATTAATTGATAGTAATTCTATGACAATGAGTAATTTAAACCCACAACAAAATAATAACTACTTTTTACTTATTCTTTCAACTTAAATTCTCGAGAAAAAGTCTTTTGTAATGATAAAATTAGACGTCTAATATCAAACAATTGGATAATTTTGTTATCTATTATATCCTTGTTTGTATTAGAAATCGACAAATTAATTACCTATTTTTGTTATCTTCGTTTAATAAATACTTTCAATATAAAAACTACGACTTTGAAAGTACATGTCTAGATTGTGCATATTTAATTTTTATCGGATGTAATATAGTACCATATTTATAAGTAGAAATAAACTAATTTGAATTCCTAAATATTAGGACTTCCTATCTAGTTCAAGAAAAGAAAAAATTATTAACAAAAAATTTAGTCGAATCAAAGTCCTAAATACTAGAAAAATAATTAAATAATTATGCTTAAATATTAGATAATTAATGATATTTCAATAAGATTCTATTTTTAAAGATTAAAAAAGACAAACAAAATTTTGCTAAGATATCTATATTAAAATTAGACTGGTTTTGATACAGCTACCCATAAAAATAAAATTATTTACTCTTGTTTACCCATTTGTTTTCTTAACCATAAACTAATTACATTTCCTACCTATAGTAGGTTTTATAGCGAATTTTATCTTTATTCTCCAATTCTTTTTTTATTTCTATGCTTCTTTTTTTCTTCTTTTTTTCTTTTCTACTTTTCTTTTTTCGTTTTCTTCTTAGTTATTCCTTTTACCATTTCTAATTTTATTTAACTTTTTTTATATTCTTTTTCTCGTCATAATCTATTTCATTTACCATTTTCATTATTTTTGAATTATTCTTTTTTATATACAATAAGAAAAATAATGGATGTAATAAATATTTGTTCATCTTTTTTTAATATAACTAGTACAATATACCTTTTATTTGTTTTCTTCTCATTTTAAAATCAATTATTAAACTGAAATAATATTAGTTGTCACTTGATTTAATAAACTAAATATCACATTGACTGTTGTTGAGGTCCATAAATTATATAATCAGATTCTAAGAGTCAACACGTGATTGCCATGCAAACGTTGATCTCTTCTCTATAAATATCAATACACACTCTACCATTAGCAGTAATACAACCAGTTATAGAGCAAGAAAGCATAATCTATGGCAACCAAATCTCCATATATACTAGTTGTAATAAAAATTATAATAAAATATCAAAAATAGAACAAAAGTATAAGTAGCAAAACAGACTTCTAGTACCATGCGATACCATTATGGTATATATGTATACCAACAGAGCATATGATTTTGCTAGAATATTGCAACAGCTATCTGCGACTATACTACTTTACCAAATTATTAAAGGATGCAATAAAAGTATGAGAAAATTATATGCTCGTATTGCAAGCTAAATATTTGCAAAACAACTTGTTCATTTCTTATACTAAGAGGGTATAGTTGTATGGGGTTGTTCCAACAATTGCCTATAACTATAAATACTATTAATACACATAATTTATGTCCATCTGCATACAAAAAATTTCAGCATTATTGTAACTCATGTTGAGATAAATAATTTCATAATATAATTCACTTAAAATGCAGCTAAGACAACCAAAAAAATGTTCAAACTACTATATGATACCAATATGGCATATAACTATACCAACATGATATACAGTTTTACTGGTTAATTCCCAATAACTATATGACTATACTAATATTACATAAAACACGTGTATAAAGAGAAAAATTAAAAAAATAGTGTACCACATATTAATATAATAAGGTATTTTAAGATATTGTACAATATTACTATTATTAAAAGAAATTAAATATTGTACCAATAAATACAACTAATACAACCAAGAAAATAATTCAACTAACATATCATACCACTTTAGTATATAACTATACTAATAGGTATATAGTTGGAATAAATTGTATACTAAAATGGTATATTTGTATACTATTTGGGTATACAATACAAATTCGTCTTCTTCTTTGGTTCAACTATATTTCAACCAAAATTTTTAAAATTTACTATAAAATATCTGAAAAATTGACTAAACCTTTAGCTACAACCTCCAATCAACTTTCCAAATTAATACATACAGAATCGGATCAAAACAATTAAAAACTCAAACAAACTAAGTTAGGAGTTTCAAGCTTCAAGGTCCGTCAATGGTGGATTTAAATGTTATATATAAATCTCCAAAAATCAGCATCAAAGGTACAATCTACACATCAAAGAACAATATTAGCTACATTTAATTAGAGACCAATGGAGTAATGTTGGATCGATTTTATTCTTGCAGTGCTGGATCAATTTGATTCAACACATCTGCTTATAATAACACATATGGTTACTATTTTTTTTCCATATATTCTAACACGCAAAAGTAATACAAAATGGAATTATCTCCTAATGAAATTGCAATTTCACTAATTTGTCCTTCAACGAAAATAAAATATAAGCACTGTCACAGCTCCTTTTGGCGCGCCCACTACCACGGGGGTAAAGGAACGGGCGAGGGAGTTTTTTCCAATTTAAGTGACAATATTCGAAACGAGATTATTCTATTTATTTCAGAGTCACCACTTAGAATAAATTAAGGTGTCCCAAGTCACCGATTTTATTCAAATCCCGATTGAGGAAATTTGACTTTCCAAATGAAGTCCGCGAACGAGAAATTCTAAGTAAGGAATTCTGTTGACCCGAGGGAAGGTGTTAGGCACCTCCGGGTCCCGTGGTTCTAGCACGATCGCTTCAATTATTATAAATGGCTAAAAATATCTGATTTTAATACATGTTATCCTATATGCTTTTAATAGACTAAACAACTTTTGTTAAAATAAAACTATACATTCAAACCTTTAAACGAGAGTCTAATTCTAAGTAAAATGAAAAATATTGACTTTGATGATACTTTGGTTAGTGTACGTATGTATTGAAGTTATTTCTCGATTAAATCATGCAAAAGTATCGATGCGTGAACAGGGACAACAACACTGGGATCCAAATACGGGAAGAACATGGATCCAAATATGACATTTTCAACAGAAGAGCTCGATGAACACGCAATCGACACAAAAATGTAAACTCAAATTGAGAGAAAGTTAAACATAAAGCAACTAACTCCAAAGCTCAATCCATCCGCAACAAGTTCGAATAAAGAAGAATGATACGGAAACAAACTTGTGAAGCCAAAATTCTTTTCAATTACCAACCAAGAAGCGATGATACGTAGGCCTTAAACACTAAGAAATGAGTTGCAAAACAACAAAAATCTGATCAAAATTGCACTGGTGTTTTGTGTTCGCATCCCCTTATACTGATTCTTCCTATTTCTCTTAGACGATCTATCAGCATCCTTGTTTGAATAAACAGTTTTCATAGATTTGGAGCTTTCAGCAGTAGAGTTTTTTGAAGTAGAGAAGGCAAATGGCTTGACATCGACTTGAACGTCCTCATCATCGGAGAAATCGTTGAAGTCCTGAAAATCAGCTTCGAAGTCATCGACAAGGTCAACCACTTGGGATCTCAACGACTTGGAGTGATAATTGTTAGGATTTTTTTGGTTCTTACTCAGATCGGACCGGCCCCATAGCAACTCGGCGGTTAGCCGGCAAGAAGTCCGGCTCGGGGCAATGTAATCGGAGATTATAGCACCACCACACATGTTTTTTTGTATTCTCTCAGCAGAAAAGTTTTTTTTTTAGAAATCAATTTTGTTTTTGACGGAGTAAACTTTTTTCTTTTTGACAGAAAGTGTATCTAGAAAGCTCTTGGCTGGACAGGATGACGGTGGTGAATGAGACAGCGACGCGGCTGCTGGTTGGATGGCATCGCTGGTTCGTGGGGGGGTGGGGTCGTCTGGTAAAGATGAATGTTTGGTCGGTATATGCGGCTGAGCTCTTCTTAGGGATTTAGGTTAGGGATGGGAAAAAATGGGGCGGGTTCTGGTATTGGGTCGGGTTCTGGTGTTGGGGCGGGTCGTGGACGTAATTGGGTTGGGTTCAAGGTAAAATTGTTTTGGGCCTGATTCTTGGTCTCATATTTTGACTCAAATCAACGAATTTCTCTTGATTTTCAGCCCTTTTTTCTTTTCTTATGTATAATCAAAACAAAAATTCGAATAAAACTACACATATATTGATACTTAACAACAATTAACACGTCAATTAACACATTTAATTAAAATAATATCATACAATGACAACAAATAGAATAGAACACACACATATATATATATATATATATATATTGATTTATTTTATAAAACAAACCTAATTACTTTTAATAGCAAATTAAATCCTAAGAATGCAAAATGCAATATATGTTTGTATTTTTCTTAATTTAAACAAACAAACACGCTCACAAAAAAAAACACATAATATATGAAAAATTGCAAATAACACAAAAACTATTTTATTTTTTTGGATTTTTTGGGAGTAATTCTGATGTGGGCAAAATCACGTGCTCACAGCTGCCCCTCTTTGCGCGGAAACGCGAAGAGTATTCGTGCAAAGAATAATGAGCAAATACGAGTGATTTTTGCCCGTTTGAGCACTCGGTGTGAAGCATTTTGAAAAGATCTTGACCGAGCCTTTGCTTCGGGGGCTTCCTACATATCCTAGGCTAAACAGGAATCATGTCAATGTAGTTCGGGAAGTTTCGGTAGCTGGGACTACCGTGGACCGACACTTTGTTGTTACTGTTGCTATTGTTTCTACTGTTGTTGCTTACTACTTACTGACCTCCTTATTACACCATAAGAGAAATTAAAGCTAAACTAACTATGTTATCAAACTACGAGTTACAATATTCCTATCTATGATTCTCTTGAAAACTTGATCTTGAGTCTTAGCCCATCTTGCTGTAGACTTCGAACCGAATCTTGATGCTCGCAAGCTGTACGTGCTTGTTTATTTCTGTAACATTGAGTGAAATGGAATTGGCGGGGCTTGTGACTTCAATCAAATTATGAGCAATTCGCGCTTCTATTTACTCCAACATTTGAACTCGTTTTCTTTTGGTTTTTTTTATTCTTTTCTTCATTCTGGATTGAGACTCCACTCGTAGGTTATCTCGATCCTTGCATCCCAAGGTCCAACCTATTTAGGCAACAAAACGAACAAGCAAACGAAATATTTCTGCCCCACTTTCACTATGAAAATTTTGTGAGTTAGTTGTGACACAAAAAATGATTAAAAACACTCTTTGATATTGGTCAAGAGAATCTTGATTTTTAAAACCATAGTTTTACAAATAAACGTTCCACGGTTTTCTGGCCGGGTGACCCTCAGTTTTCTGGCCGGGGTTTTGAAGAAACGGCTCCGCAGTTTTCTGACTAGAAGATCCTCGATTTTCTGACCGGGATTTTTGAAAGAAAGTTTTCGCGGCTTTCTGGACGGAATTCAAAAGCATTATTTCATGACTTTCTGGCCGGAAGACCCTCGGTTTTCTGATCGGGGTTTTAAGAAATGGCTCTGCAGTTTTCTGACTGGGAGATCCTGGATTTTCTGACCGGGATTATAAAAGACAGTTTTCACGGCTTTCTGGCCGGAATTCAAAAGTAATGTTTCACGGCTTTTTGGCCAGAAGACCCTCGATTTTCTGACCGGGGTTTTAAGAAACGGCTCCGCAGTTTTATGACTGGGAGATCCTCGGTTTTCTGACTGGGATTTTGAAGAAGAGTTTCACGGCTTTCTGGCCTGAATTCAAAAGCATTGTTTCACGGATTTCTCGCCGGAAGACCCTCGGTTTTCTGGCCGAGGTTTTAAGAAACGGCTCCGCAGTTTTTTAACTGGGATATCCTCGATTTTCTGGCCGGGATTTAAAAGAAAGTTTTCACGACTTTCTGGGCGGAATTCAAAAGCATTGTTTCACGGCTTTCTGGTCGGACGACCCTCGGTTTTCTGACTGGGGTTTTAAGAAATGGCTATACAGTTTTCTGACTCGGAGATCCTCGGTTTTCTGGCCGAGATTTAAAAGAAACTTTTCACGGCTTTTTGGACGGAATTTAAAATCCTTGTTTCACGGCTTTCTGGACGGACGACCCTCGATTTTCTGACCAGGGTTTTAAGAAATAGCTCCGCAGTTTTCTGACTGGGAGATCCTCGGTTTTCTGGCCGAGATTTAAAAGAAAGTTTTCACGGCTTTCTGGCCGAAATTCAAAAGCGCTGTTTCACGGCTTTCTGGCCGGACGACCCTCGGTTTTCTGGCTGGGGTTTTAAGAAACGGCTCCGCAGTTTTCTGACTAGGAGATCCTCGTGTCACGACCCGGATTTCCCACTATCGGGAGTCATGATGGCGCCTACTAGTGGAAGCTAGGCAAGCCAACTATTACTTACATTTTTCATTTGTTACCAAACTCCTCTTAAGACTTTAAATTCAAAACATATAATTACAGCGGGATAATTAAACTTAGCGGAAGACTTAGTCAATTTTATCAAATATGATATAGAAACCCAAACATGATACACTACCCAAGACTGGTGTCACAATACTCACGAACTTCTAAGAATAATATACACAATTGTTTGAAAGAAATATAAGCTGTTTATCTCGAATACATGAGAAAACAGAATGAAATACATAGATATATGAGACAACGGGTCCTGCGGACGCCTGCAAGGCTACCTCGTAGTCTCAGTAGTCGAAATATCCACAATCGTGCTACTGCCGCTGCTGCTGTCCGTAACTTGTATCTGCGCAAAAAGAGCGTAGAGTGTAGTATCAGCACAACCGACCCCATGTGCTGGTAAGTGCCTGGCCTATCCCAGCGAAATAGTGACGAGACTAAGGCCAGTCACCCACATAAACTTGTACAGTTGAAATATATATACATATACAAACGTTTATAAGGAAAGACTCTGCTCTGAAATAACAGTCAATAACTCATAATATTCTGAGTAATCTAGTCAATAGAATAAATCTTACTTTCATGTCTCAATTCATTTTTCATTTCATATCTTGTGGTAGGCGTACCACCCGCTCCCAAATGTAACAAGAAATTATACCTTGTGGTAGGCGTACCACCCGCTCCCAAATATATCAATAAATTATACCTTGTGGTAGGCGTACCACCCGCTCCCAAATATATGTCAATGAATTATACCTTGTGGTAGGCGTACCGCCCGCTCCCAAATATATCAATAGGCCTACCGGCAACTATGGCCAATGCCAAGATTTAAATCACTTTGTGGTCGGCGTGCCACACGATCCCATTTCTTATCATATAAGTGGTCGGCGCGCCACACGATCCCAATTCATAAATATATATATTACCGGCATTTAACCAATAATCTCTACATCAACAATATTTATAATTACCGGTTTTGAACCAATAATCGATAATAATTCAACGATTTATCTCCATTACCGGTGTGACACCAATAACTCTTAATGAATAATTCATACATAACTAAATTCCTATTTCTTCAAGCTAGGATAGAACAAACACTTACCTCGAAAGTTTACGAATGATTCAATCTGTAGCAATGCCTTTTCCTTTCGAATTTGGCTCCAGTCCAATCGTTTCTATACACAGTTGATTTAATATCATCAATTCTACTTAACAAACTAGTTCATATTGCTAAATATGATTTTTACAACATTCCGCCCGGAATAGTAAAAATCGACCCCGGGCCCACATAATCGAAACTCAAGTTTCTAACCAAAATAAGTTCACCCAATCATCCATGAGTTCAAATATACAATTTGTTCTTAAGTTCGACTCCAAAACGAGGTCTAGATCACAAATTCTTTGAAAACCCTTACTATACTCAATTCTCAATTATTCTACCCATTGACACCTATTTAGGCTTATTGATGGAAAATGAAGAAAAAGAGTTAAGAATCACTTACCCAAGAAGTTTGATGAAGAATCGCTCAAAAATCGCCCAAGGAGTTGTGGAGAAGAGAGTTGAACATAAATGGGATTTTTATCCCTTTTCTGTTCTGTTTTGGGATTAAATTCACTGGGGAACGATTTTGTTCTACGCGATCGCGTGAACAGGGTCGCAATCGCGGAAGGCAATCGTTCAACACTACGCGATCACGTGGTCAGTGCTGCGATCGCGTAGAAGAATTTCGCTGGGGTGGCTTGTTTGTACTACGCGATCGCGTGAACAAGGTCGTGATCGCGTTGAAGGAGAATAGAAAGCTACGCGATCACGTGTGGACGGTTGCGATCGCGTTGAAGAAGAACAGGAAGCTACGCGATCGCGTGCAGACGGCTGCGATCGCGTTGAGTAATTTGACAAGGCAGTGCGATCGCGTGTACAAGGCCGCGATCGCGTAGAGTAAAGTGTCCGTGTAAAAAGTGAAAAACCAGCAGTGCAAAAACTCAGAATTTCATCCAACGGCCTATCAAATCTTTACCCGAGCCCCCCGGGCTCCAAACCAAATATGCACACTAACTCAAAAATATCATACGAACTTGCTCGCGCGATCAAATCGCTAAAATAACATCAAAATCAATGAATTGAGCTTTAAAACTCAAGAATTATTTCAAATTTCATAATTTCCAAACTTTCCAATTTAAGGCCGAAACACGTAAAATGACGTCCGTTTTCAACCAAACTTTACAGGAAGCGCTTAACCAATATATATGACTTGCATCGGATGTCGGAACCAAAATACGAGTCCGATACCAGTACTTTTTAATCAAAATTTAGTTTCATTTTCCTTAAACATTTTCAGAAAATAATTTAACAGAAAAATTCTTTTACCGGGGTTCTAGACCTCGGATTTCAATTTCGGGCATACGCCCAAGTTCCATATTTTTCTACGGATTTTTTGAGACCATCAAATCACGGGTCCGGGTCCGTTTACCAAAAATGTTGACCAAAGTCACCCATATCAATATTAATATCAAAATTCTTCAAATTTTTCACATATTTCAACATAAAGATTTTCCAGCTTCGCGCCCGAACTGTGCACGCAAATCGAGGCAACTATAAATGAGGTTTTTAAGACCTCAGAAGCTCGAAATGATTAATAAAACAAGTGATGACCCTTTGGGTCGTCACATTCACCACCTCTAAAACAACCGTTTGTCCTCGAACGGACAAAAGAAAGAAGTACCCGAGTCAAGGAATAGATGAGGATATCGACTCCGCATGTCAGACTCGGACTTCCAGGTCGATGCCTCAGGAGGCTGACCCCTCCAGTGAACTCGCACAGAAGGAAAACTCTTCAACCTCAACTGTCGAACCTGCCGATCTAGAATAGTTACCGGCTCCTCCTCATAGGACAGATCTTTGTCCAATTGGATAGTGCTGAAATCTAACACGTGCGATGGATCGCCGTGATATTTTCGAAGCATGGACACATGAAACACTAGATGTACAGCTGATACTCTAGGTGGCAAGGCAAGTTTATATGCCACCTCTCCCACACGATCAAGAATCTCGAATGGTCCAATAAACCTATGGCTAAGTTTACCCTTCTTTCCAAATCTCATCACGCCCTTCATAGGCGATACTCGGAGCAATACTCGCTCCCCTACCATGAAAGCTATATCTCTAACCTTGCGAACTGCATAGCTCTTTTGCCTGGACTGAGCTGTGCGAAGCCTTTCTTGAATAATCTTGACTTTATCTAAGGCCTCCCGAACTAAATCCGTGCCCAATAACCGAGCTTCTCCCGGTTCAAACCATCCAATCGGAGAACGACACCGCCTACCATACAATGCTTCATAAGGAGCCATCTGGATGCTCGATTGATAACTATTATTATAAGCAAACTCTGCCAAAGGTAGGAATTGATCCCACGAACCTCCAAAATCAATAACACACGCCCGAAGCATATCTTCCAGTATCTGAATAGTCCTCTCGGACTGACCATCCGTCTGGGGATGAAAGGTTGTACTTAGTTGAACTTGCGTGCCCAACTCTCGTTGAACCGTCTTCCAGAAATGTGAGGTAAACTGTGCACCTCGGATCTGAAATAATAGAGATTGGCACGCCATGAAGGCGAACGATCTCCCTAATATAAATCCCAGCTAACCTCTCGGATGAATAGGTAGTGGCAATAGGAACAAAATGAGCTAACTTGGTCAGCCTATCAACAATCACCCAAACAACATCAAACTTATTCCGAGTTTTCGGAAGTCCAAAAACGAAATCCATCGTGATTCGCTCCCACTTCTATTCAGGAAGTTCAATTCTCTGAAATAAACCGCCAGGCCTGTTGACAATTAAGGCACAGTGCCACATATGCCACAATATCCCTTTTCATTCTGCACCACCAATAATGTTGACGCAAATATCGATACATTTTCGCTGCGCCTGGATGAATAGAATACCGCGAACTGTGAGCTTCTTCTAGCAATTCTCTAAGCCCATCAACATTTGGCACACAAATTCGCCCTTGCATCCTTAGGATCCCATCAGCATCTAAGGTGACCTGTTTAGCACCTCCTCGTTGAACCGTATCTCTAAGGTCACATAAATAAGAATCATAATATTGTTGATCGCGGATACGCTCCAATAATGAAGAGCGAGCGATCGTGCAAGCTAGTACTCGACTAGGCTCGGAAATATCCAACCTCACAAATCGGTTGGCCAAGGACTGAACATCCAAAGCAAGTGATCTCTGATTGACTGGAATATAAGCAAGACTGTCCATACTGGCTGACTTCCTACTCAAAGCGTCGGCCACCACGTTTGCTTTTTCCGAATGATATAAAATGGTGACATCATAATCTTTTAGCAATTCTAGCCACCTTCTTTGCCTCAAATTCAACTCTTTCTGCTTAAACAAATACTGAAGACTCTTATGATCGGTGTATACTTCACATGCTACACCATACAAATAATGCCTCCAGATCTTCAATGCGTGAATAATCGCCGCCAATTCTAGATCATGCACTGGATAGTTCTTTTCATGAATCTTCAACTGCCTCGAAGCATAGGCAATAACCTTGCCATCCTGCATTAACACTGCAGCAAGCCCAATACGAGAAGCATCACAATAAACAGTATAAGGTCCTGTACCTGTGGGTAAAACCAGTACCGGTGCTGTGGTCAAGGCTGTCTTGAGCTTTTGAAAGCTCACCTCACATTCATCGGACCATTCAAATTGAACACCTTTCTGGGTCAATCTGGTCAGTTGGGTTGCAATAGATGAAAATCCCTCTACGAATCGGCGATAATAACCCGCTAATCCCAAGAAACTCCGAATATCTGTGGCTGATGTCGGTCTAGGCTAGTTCTTGACTGCCTCAATCTTCTTCGGATCAACCTGAATACCTGCTGCCATCACAATATGACCCAGGAATGCAACTGAACCTAGCCAAAATTCACACTTTGAAAATTTTGCATATAGTTGGCTATCTCTCAGAGTCTGCAAGGCCACTCTGAGATGTTGTGCATGCTCCTCCTGACCGCGAGAATATATTAATATGTCATCAATGAAGACTATTACAAACAAGTCTAAATAAGGCCGGAACACCCGATTCATCAATTTCATAAAAGCTGCTGGAGCATTTGTCAACCCAAAAGACATGACCAGAAATTCATAATGTCCATACCGAGTGCGGAACGCTGTCTTAGGGACATCAGATGCCCTAATCTTCAGCCGATGATAGCCAGATCTCAAATATATCTTTGAAAATACCTTGGCACCCTGAAGCTGGTCAAATAAATCATCAATTCGCAGAAGTGGATATTTATTTTTGATAGTCGCCTTGTTTAATTGTCGATAGTCAATGCACATTCTCATCGAACCATCTTTCTTCTTTACAAATAATACTGGTGCACCCCATGGCGAAATACTAGGTCTAATGAAACCCCTTTCAAGTAAATCCTGCAACTGCTCCTTCAATTCTTTTAACTCTGGCGGAGCCATACGATATGGAGGAATGGAAATGGGATGAGTGCCTGGAGCCAAGTCAATGCAAAAATCAATGTCCATATCGGGCGACATACCTGGCAAGTCTGAAGGAAATACTTCCAGAAATTCGTGAACCACAGGCACAGAGTCAATAGAAGGAACCTCAGCATTGGAATCACGGACATAGGCCAAATAAGCCAAGCATCCCTTCCCAACCATACACTGAGCCTTAACACAAGAAATAACATTGCGACTAGTATGACCTGAAATCCCTTTCCACTCTATACGAGGCAAATTCGGTAGAGCTAAAGTCATAGTCTTGGCATGGCAATCTAAAATAGCATGATATGGAGATAGCAGTCCATGCCTAATATAATATCAAAGTTCACCATATTTAGGAGCAATAAATCAGCACGAGTCTTGAGACTCTCAATTACTATCATACATGACCGATGAACTCGATCAACCACAATAGAATCGCCTACTGGTGTAGACACATGAACAGGAACACTCAGTGGATCACTAGGCTAAATCAAGTACGGTGCAAAATAGGAAGACACGTACGAATATGTAGACCTAGGGTCATATAATGTTGATGCCTTTCTATCACAAACCAAAATAATACCTGTAATGACGGCATCAGAAGACTCAGCCTCTAGTTTGGCGGGAAGTGCATAACATCGGGGTTGTGCCCCACCACCCTGAGTAGTATCTCTAGGACGATCAGCTGCTGGCTGGTCTCTACCTCTATCGGTCTGAGCTCCACCTCTATGACCTCTACCTCCACCTCTATGTCCTCTACCTCCGCCTCTAGCTGGCTGGGCAGGCTGTGGGGGAACTGGGGCCTGAATCATGGCACGAGAACCCTGCTGCTGAGATCTGTCAGAAGCTCGAGGGCAATACTTTGCAATGTGCCCAAGATCACCGCACGTAAAACAAGCCCTCGGCTACTGAAAATAGCGAAGTGGTGGTGCACTGATAGGCTGCTGATCAGAGTAGCGCGACTGAGAATTACGATCACCAGAAGCATCATGAGAAACCTGAAGAGATGACTGATAAGGCCTAGGAGGATGGCCTCTATCATGAGAATCTCTACCTCCAGACGAGGTACCACTAAATCTACCCGAATTATGAGATCTCTTATCTGATCCATGTCTTGCTCCATGTGACAGAGCCATCTCGATCCGGCGGGCTGCATTAGCCGCCTCTAGAAAAGTGATTTCAGTTCCTGCCCCCAAGGCTATCTGTAGTCGAATTGGCTGATTCAAGCCATCAATAAACCTTCTCACCCTTTCCCGATCTGTGGGAAGTATGATAATAGCATGACGAGCCAGGTCCACGAACCTAGTATCGTACTGTGTGACAGACATAGAACCCTGATGAAGACGCTCAAATTGTCTGCGCAGAGCCTCCCGCTGAGTTGTCGGAAGGAACTTTTCCAAGAACAATTTCTGCAAATTGCCCCCAAGTCAAAGATGATGATCCCGCTAGCCTAGATAGACAATAATCCCTCCACCAAGTCTTGGCGGAACCGGATAATCGAAAAGTAGCAAATTCCACACTATTAGTCTCCACAATGCCCATAAGTACGGAGAACCTCGTGGCACCTATATAGGAAATCCTTTGGATCCTCTGAAGGAGTGCCACCGAATGTGGTAGTGAACGACTTGGTAAACCTGTCCAATATCCATAACGCGTCGGCGGACATAGCTGCACCATCATTAGACGGAATCACAATAACAGTCTGAGCTGCCTCAACTGGCTCGAATCACGAGAACCTCGAGCCCGGGGAATTATTGGCTCCGGAGTGCGCGTAGCAGGAGTCTGATTACCTCCTCCAGCCTGAGAAGTGGCTGGTGCTACCGGTAATAAACTTGCTCTGGTGATATTGTCCATAAAACCTGCTATTCGGACCAAAACATCCTGAAGATCCGGTGAAAACATAACTCCTCCTGGGACCTAAGCTGGGCCTACTGGAGCTGCTGGGACTGGAACCTCCTCCTCGATATGAGCCTGAGGTTCTGCCACTTGTGCTGCTGCTCGGGGCTGAGCTCTGCCCCTACCTTGGCCTCTAGGACGTCCTTGACCTCGGACTCTACCCCTAGCGGGAGCTGCCACTGCTGGGACCTCGGGCTGCTGGTCAGTAGATGAGGATGCACGTGTTCTTACCATTTGCGAAAGAACAGAGTAGAAGTTCAATTAACATTTGAAAGATCAAGTCGCACGACTAGAAAGAATAAAAGGAAAATTTTCCTAACTTTGTAGCCTCTGGAGGATAAATACAGACGTCTCCGTACCGATCCTTCAGACTCTACTAAAGTTGTTCGTGAGTTGTGAGACCTATGCAACCTAGTGCTCTGATACCAACTTGTCACGACACGGATTTCCCACCATCGGGAGTCATGATGGCGCCTACTAGTGGAAGCTAGGCAAGCCAACTATTACTTACATTTTTCATTAGTTACCAAACTCCTCTTAAGACTTTAAATTAAAAACATATAACTACAACGGAATAATTAAAGTTAGCAGAAGACTTAGTCAATTTTATCAAATATGATACAGAAACCCAAACATGATACACTACTCAAGACTGGTGTCACAATAGTCACGAACTTCTAAGAATAATACACACAATTGTCTGAAAGAAATTTAAGCTGTTTATCTCGAATACATGAGATAACAGAATGAAATACATAGATAGAAGAGACAACGGGTCATGCAGACACCTGCAAGGCTACCTCGTAGTCTCAGAAGTCGGAATATCCACAATCATACTACTGCCGCTGTTGCTGTCCGTAACCTGTATCTGCGCAAAAAGAGCGTAGAGTGTAGTATCAGCACAACCGACCCCATGTGCTGGTAAGTGTCTGGCCTATCCCAGCGAAATAGTGACGAGACTAAGGCCAGTCACCCACATAAACCTGTACAGTTGAAATATATATACATATACAAACGTTATAAGGAAAGACTCTGCTCTGAAATAACAGTCAATAACTCATGATATCCAGAGTAATCTAGTCAATCGAATAAATCTTACTTTCATGTCTCAATTTATTTTTCATTTCATATCTTGTGGTAGGCGTACCACCCGCTCCCAAATGTAACAATAAATTATACCTTGTGGTAGGCGTACCACCCGCTCCCAAATATATCAATAATTTATACCTTGTGGTAGGCGTATCACCCGCTTCCAAATATATATCAATGAATTATACCTTGTGGTAGGCGTACCACCCGCTCCCAAATATGTCAATAGGCTATCGGCAACTATGGCCAATGCCAAGATTTAAATCACTTTGTGGTCGGCGTGCCACACGATCCCATTTCTTATCATATAATTGGTCGGCGCGCCACACGATCCCAATTCATAAATATATATATTACCGGTATTTAACCAATAATCTCTGCATCAACAATATTTATAATTATCGGTTTTGAACCAATAATCGATAATAATTCAACGATTTATCTCCATTACCGGTGTGACACCAATAACTCTTAATCAACAATTCATACATAACTAAATTCCTATTTCTTCAAGCTAGGATAGAAGAAACACATACCTCAAAAGTTTACGAACGATTCAATCCGTAGCAATGCCTTTTCCTTTCGAAATTGGCTCAAATCCAATCGTATCTATACACAATTGATTTAATATCATCAATTCCACTTAACAAACTAGTTCATATTGCTAAATATGATTTTTACAACATTCTGCCCGGAATAGTAAAAATCGACCCAGGGCCCACATAATCGAAACTCAAGTTTCGAACCAAAATAAGTTCACCCAATCATCCATGAGTTCAAATATAAAATTTGTTCTTAAGTTCGACTCCAAAATGAGGCCTAGATCGCAAATTCTTTGAAAACCCTTACTATACTCAATTCTCAATTTTTCTACCAATTTACACCTATTTAAGCTTAGGAATTCAAATAATATTGATGGAAAATAAAGAAAAGAGTTAAGAATCACTTACCCAAGAAGTTTGACGAAGAATCGCTCAAAAATCGCCCAAGGAGCTGTGGAGAAGAGAGTTGAACAGAAATGGGATTTTTATCCCGTTTTTGTTCTATTTTGGGATTAAATTCACTGGGCAACGATTTTGTTCTACGCGATCGCGTGAACAGGGTCGCGATCGCGGAAGGCAAACGTTCAACACTACGCGATCGTGTGGTCAGTGCTGCGATCGCGTAGAAGAATTTCGCTGGGGTTGCTTGTTTGTAATACATGATCGCGTGAACAGGGTCGCGATCGCGTTGAAGGAGAATAGAAAGCTACGCGATCGCGTGCGGACGGCTGCGATCGCGTTGAAAAAGAACAGGAAGCTACACGATCTCGTGCAGATTGCTGCGATCGCGTTGAGTAATATGACAAGGCAGTGCGATCGCGTGTACAAGGCCGCGATCGCGTAGAGTAAAGTGTATGTGTAAAAATTGCAGAAAATCTGCCAGTTTCCTAAGTCCAAAAACACCCCGAACCACCTCCGAAACACTCCCGATCCCTCGAGGCTCCAAACCAAAAATGCACACTAACTCAAAAACATCATACAAACTTGCTCGCGCGATCAAATAGCTAAAATAACATCAAAATCAATGAATTGAGCCTTAAAACTCAAGAATTCTTTCAAATTTCATAATTTCCAAACTTTCCAATTTAAGACCGAAACACGTCAAACGACGTCCATTTTCAACCAAACTTTATAGGAAGCTCTTAACCAATATATATGACTTGTATCGGGCGTCAGAACCAAAATACGAGCCCGATACCAGTACTTTTTAATCAAAATTCAGTTTCATTTTTCTTAAACATTTTCAGAAAATAATTTAACAGAAAAATTCTTTTACCGGGGTTCTTGACCTCGGATTTCAATTCCGGGCATACGCCCAAGTTCCATATTTTTCTACGGATTTTCTGAGACCGTCAAATCACGGGTCCGGGTCCGTTTACCAAAAATGTTGACCAAAGTCTCCCATATCAATATTAATATCAAAATTCTTCAAATTTTTCACATATTTCAACATAAAAATTTTCCAGCATCGCGCTCGAACTGTGCACGCAAATCGAGACAACTATAAATGAAGTTTTCAAGACCTCAGAAGCTCGAAATGATTAATAAAATAAGTGATGACCCTTAGGGTCGTCACACCTCGGTTTTCTGGCTGGTATTCAAAAGCATTATTTCACGGCTTTCTGGCCGGAAGACCCTCGGTTTTCTGGTCGAGGTTTTAAGAAATGGCTCCACAATTTTCTGACTAGGAGATCCTCGATTTTCTGGCCGAAATTTAAAATAAAGTTTTCACGGCTTTCTAGCCGGAATTCAAAAGCAATGTTTCACGGCTTTCTGGCCGGGAAATATCAAATTACCATGACTTGATTTTTTTTCGTTTTCCTTTCCTTTCTCCTTCCTTTTTGGGTATTTCTTTTAGGTGTTTTCCTTTTATTCATCAACAATGCATGAAAATAATGTTTTTTTGAAAAGAAACCTCCTTTTTGTGCGTTTTTCTTGTTACAGAGCCATTTTAATGCTCGCACATTTCATTTCTTTGGACTGCACCTTCTTCTTGCACAATCAATTTAAAATAGACTTGTTATCAACAAAGAACAATTTGTTAGTTTAAAAAGTGGTTGATTTTGTGGCCTTGATTATCTTCACCGCCTAATCCTGGCCCCATTTTCATTAAGAAACTTTGCTGCTGATTGTCTTTGAGGGTAACTTTCTTTCACCATGACCGGGTTCGAACTCGGAATTATTTGAGGAATCGCCTGTGTGGGCTCTGTCTTTCTGTCTCGTTCCGTTTTTTTAAAACATTAGCCTTTGATTTCCTTTTCCTTCTTAATGTCCTTTCCTTTACAAGTGATCGACCATCATGATCAGTCGGGATTGTATTAATACACCACTAAGGCTGGGTATCTTTCTTCACCCTTTTTACCAGACGGAATCCTGTAAAACCGGTCCTGCCTCCTTTCTTTGTAATAGTTTCAGAATTAAAATTAAACCAAAAGGTATTTAAAGAATAACTATACAAAAAACAAGAAAATGAGTTTAAAGAGAAGCGTCCCTTTCGGGGAAAAGAAGGACTTATCTGGGATATATGCTGACTTCAAATAAACATGACATGATTCTTGGACTGGACGCCTGACCCACATAAACTTTCCAACTTCTTATGAATGCATTGATTCACAATTTCAAAACCAGGGAACCTTGCCAAAATTCGTTTAGTGAAGGGATGTCTTCTTTTTGGTCGGCGGCGCCCTTTGCGGGTTTTCGCCAATCGATATCTCTCAGTTTTCTTCTCACTGTCACCCGATAGTGCTCTTTGCGAGTTTTCACTAAACGGACTCTCTCATTTTTATCTTCTCCAACCGTCATCGCCTTATGGTGCCCAAAGGTTTTCACCGATAAGACTCTCTCATTTTGTTTCTCTGAATTCAGGCTGTGTCAGATTTCTGTCAATGCCGTTTTCACTTCCTTTCCTTTGCCAATTGATCTGAAGGACTTGAACAAGGTCTTTGGGTAAAAAGGAAATTGAATGGAATTACAACTTCGGAACCATCTTGACGGATCTAAACTGAACCGTCATATCATTTGCCCCAGTTTCAATTTTTAGGGAAATTGGGATTTTTGGTTCGGTGTGACTGAACCTCAGGGAGAGGTTGCCTATGTATCCTTTCAGAATCAAGTCAGAACGTAGTTCAGGTGGAATAATTTTTGTTTTTGTCTTTTTTTTTGGGCTCCAAAGAGGGTGAACAAAAAGCATAAACAGCTCAAAGGGTTTACAAAGAATTTATAGTGTTCGGGGTAGCAAGAGAGAAAGACTTCATCATCTCAATTATACAAAATTCAACGCCGCAGGTGGTCTTGACATAGTACCGTTATACTGCATCTGTATTGACTGTCGTTTCAAGATCATTTCCTTCAATGTCTCCAGATACAGTATTCCTCTCTGTGATATTTTTCGGATGATGTATGGATCCTTCCAATTAGGAGCGAATTTTCCTTTTGTTTCTTGGTAATGAGGAGGAATGCGCCTTAACGCCGGTTGTTCTATTTCGAGATTCCTGGGCCGCACTTTCTTGTTGCAAGCATGGGCCATTCTCTGTTGGGATAACTACTCGGGTATTCCCAGAGTACAACGCACCCCTTTTGTATGCGAACCAATTTTTTTCAGTTATTCCAATTCTTTGTTTCATTTCCTCAAAGTAACCTTTTTGTGCATTTCGACTCTCGATTCATTATTCTGAAGTCTGACAGCGTTTTAGGATCTAGGCATGAAGTTCGCAAGCATGTCATGTTTTTTAAAGCTGCATGATTTGAACTAAAAAAACTAAAATAAATCTGAAAGAATAAAAAAACAAAAGAAAAGGAAACGGATGATGAAATATTAATTTCATTTCTTGGGATTAAAAGGATAAACAGGGTTCACATTCGGGAATTTAAAGACAAAAACTAAAAGAAACATCCAATTTTACACCCTGAAATAACTCAGGATGCAGAAAAATGCGGCAGGACAAGTCTTTTGGGTTTTCGCCTGATCGGGAATGGCTTAGCCTTTTAGTTTGGGAGTTTAGTGTCTGGTCCCATCTCAACGGTGATAGTCTCTTCCCCTGGCTCGACCATGTGGGTATCGCAAAGCCTTGCCTCATGTTTTCCTTCACTCTCTTTAGTCATGAAATCCTCATTATCTTCCTCTTGACGGTCCTTAAGCTTCTGTGGTATGCGTCCAACAAACACTGGCTCATTCAGCCGGGGTGTCTTTATTGTCCCCATACCATATAGGCTTGCTTAGGTGCATCAATTTCCTTTTCTAGTTCTACCTCGGTGATTTTACTCTTCTTTTCCCCTTTTTCTTGTTTCGGGGCCGCCTTGGGCTTCCTTTCCACATCAGCAATAGCAATTATGGCCTTAAGCGCTGGATCGAATTCTTCGTCTTCACAAATCATCCCGATTATCGGCCAGCTATTGTGAGCGGTCAACGGATTATTGGTCACATTTGGGACATCCTCATCCTTCAACACAATTTTCCCTTGCTTTATTAAATTCTCCACTGCTTGTTTCAAAGTCCAACAGTCATTAGTATGATGGCCCTCTGCCTCTGAATGATATTCACATCTGACACCAGCTTTGTAGGAAGATGATGCCGGGTTTTGTCTATTCTGAGGAACCGACTGCAGTAGACCCATTTGGACAAGTTTCGGGAATAAGATAGAGTAAGATTCACCTATTGGGGTAAAGTTTGGTCTCTTTTGTGGTTCCCAAGGACGGAAGTTATTCTGCGGAGGTCGAGGGTTATAGTGGTTCTGGTGGGGAGGTTGATTTCTTGGAAATAGAGCTTGGTTTCTACTGACATGCTGCTGCGGTCGTACAAAAGGTTGAGCATTCATGATCGCATATGGTTGAGGAATATAGGACATTTCCTAAGCAGGGTAATAATGCTGGGGGGTTCTTTCTGAAAAGATGGGTCTAGGAGTGTGGTGTCTTTTATCACCCGAAGTTGCCATGGATGTTTCCTCTTTCGTCCTACCCTTTGCTATTCCTCCGGACCCTCCTTGGATTGCTTGGGAGGTCGCTCGAATGGCCGCCTGACTCAAAATTCTTCCCGTCTTTAAACCATTTTCTACCATTTCCCCAATATTGATTGCCTCTGCGAAAGGTTTTCCCATTGCTGACAGCATGTTCTGGAAATAGTCCGGTTCCTGAGCCTGGAGGAAGGTAGTGACCATTTCGATTTCATCCATGGGGGTTTTCACCCTAAACGCTTTTTCGCGCCACTTGATGGCATATTCCCTGAAGCTTTCTGAGGGTTTCTTCTTCAAATTCGATAGAGAGTTCCTATCCGGTGCAATGTCGATGTTGTACTGGAATTGTCTAACAAAATCTCTGGCCAAATCATACCATATGTGCCATCGAGATATGTCCTGATCCATGTACCATTCTGAAGCTATCCCGATCAAGCTTTCTCCGAAGTATGCCATCAGCAATTTTTCCCTGCCGCCGACACCTCGCAATTGATTGCAGTATTTCTTTAGATGAGCAATAGGGTCGCCATGCCCGTCATACTTTTCGAACTTCGGCTTTTTAAAGCCTGATGGCAAATAGACATGTGGTAACATGCACAAATGTGCGTAAGAAACACTCTTCTGTCCGCCTAGACCTTGCATATTTTTCAAACTTTGTTCCAAGCTGCTCATTCTTTTTGCCATTTCATCCCGTTCGGGAGCTTATGGATTTTGGCTTGGCATGAACTCATATTGGGGTGGCTGAGGATAGATATTGGCGGAAAATTGGGTAGGATCCCGTGGAAGGGGTGGTGCCGGGAATGTAAAAGAAGAGGAATCAAAGAAAGGAGTATGTGTGCTGGGATGCACCGTGATTGGAACGAGCAAACCAATGGATGTTCTTGTGGATGTATCTAACACTGTCACCCGAGGATGGGAAGTGGAGGGTGATTCGGAGAGGGTTGTGACATTAGAATACCCAAATAGAGTAGGTGGGTAATTGGTGGGGGTATTAGAAATCTCACTTGACCTGAGGAATAGTTCGGGGAACCCAGGGATCAGACTTGGGGGCTCTTTCCCGTTATTTCAGTCATCTAACATCTCCAGCATGCGACAACACAAAATTCTGTTTTCTTCTGCAGCTGCTGACTCAGTAGCCGGAACAGCTGATACGGAGCTCTCTTCTAAAACGGGAACGGTTGGTAGAGGGATTTCTGAAGACATGTTGGCACTTTTTTTTGACCTTGTGAAATAAGGATGGGTACTTTCTTTTGATTTAGCAACAGGATGCTGAATTTTTCTTTTGGATCTCGTGAAGTATGAATGTGAGGCCAGAGTACCACAAAATCAACCACCCTTTTCTAAAACCTGGAGTTTGACAAACAAACAGTTAGTTTGAAACAACATAACAAATAAGTAATCTCACGTTGGGTGTGATGCACTTATACAATTGATCATGTTGCTACTTGTAATCGATTGTAATGCGTTATTCCGGCTTATACGTTCCTTTACTTTCATCTTCTTCCTCTCTTTATCAATTTTCTTTTACACTTTTTTTTTTCATTTTTCTTTTTCTTTAAGTGATGGTCGAATCTTATGTGGATTGCCTACGTATCATGTCCCCGCATGAATCAGACCGGCGTAGTTCGGATAATTAGGAATGGAGTGAATAAACTAATTTTTTTTTAAAATTCTTGAAAGAAACGCTTTAAAAGAAGAAAAAATATATATTTATATTTTTGCTTATTTTTGCTTTTTGTTTTGCTTTTTTTGAAAGAAAGACTTCTAAAAAAATTTAATTTGCTTTGGAATTAAAAAAATATATTTTTGTTTGAATTTTTACTTACTGTCTCTTTTTCTAAGGAAGAAAATATTCTTTTGGATTTTTTTTTTTAGAAAAGTACTTCAAAATGAAGGAAACCCATATTTTTTTTTTAAAGTTTTATTGATTTTTCTTTTTTATTTCATGAAAAACAGTAGGGAGAACGAAACCATTTTTTTTTAGTTTTAAAACTACTTTTACTCTTTTTTTTTATTTGAATTTTCTAAGGAAAGATTTTAAAGAAAGAACTAAACGAAAAATATATTTTTTTTGGATTTTTAAAAATTGGGGTCGGAACCGATGAGGTTTTCCTACGTATCTCACATTCGGTGAGAATCAGACCCGCGTAGTTCGAAAACAAATGAAAGAAATTATTTTAAGAAAAGAAAATAAACTATTTTTAACAACATTTTTTTTTCAAAAATTATTTTCAAAGAAACTAACTATTTTTCATAAAATTAACAAAATTTATTTGGAATTTTTTTTTCCTGCGTTTCTCAAAAATAAAGAAACTAACTATTTTCCATAAAATTAATTTTTTTTTCATTTTCAAAAATTATTTTCAAAGAAAAACAAACTGTTTTCCATAAAATTATTTTGACTTTATATCCTGACATTTTCCACTTATTACCCTCTCTCTTTTTTAATAACAAACAAGTCGGCATGTAAGATCGAAACAAATAAATGCACAAACAAATATGCATTAAGTTGGTCTTTTATTTTAGATACACCTGTCCTAGACAGGCCCAACCCCTAGGTTGAGCCTCCTAAGTCAAATATGCACATGATGCAAATAGACGTTCCTATCGGGGATCCGACATAAGGTTTTGTTATTCTAAGTCATCATCCTGTTGGAAAAGGTGTCTAGACTGGCTTTACTCGAGCGGACAACTCGAGCCGAGGAGTGTCAGTGCACCGGTAGCATGGCTTTCCGGCTTAATTGACAATACTCCCCGCCTAAACATGTGTGACTAAAAATCCTTCACTGGGTCCCAAGCACCACAGCTATCTTGAGAAAACGTGCTATGTCCAGCAAATGCCCGATATTATATTTGAAAGAGACTCAGAAGAGAAAATGGGTATCAGCACAATTTAATTACAATTCAAAAAATATCAAAGCGGTAAATGCTACATTTAGCACATTAAATACAAACATATAATAAAATCAGATAATAAATAAGCCAAATAGAATAATTATTCAAAGCTCGAATTCTTAAACCCTTAACTAGTGGTTATGGGTTTGTTTCCCCAGCAGAGTCGCCAGTCCTTTTGGCGCGCCCACTACCACGGGGGTAAAGGAACGTGCGAGGGAGTTTTTTCCAATTTAAATGACAATATTCGAAACGGGATTATTCTATTTATTTCAGAATCGCCACTTGGAATAAATTAAGGTGTCCCAAGTCACCGATTTTATTCAAATTCCGGATCGAGGAAATTTGAATTTCCAAATGAAGTCCGCGAACCAGAAATTCTAAGTAAGGAATTCTGTTGACCCGAGGGAAGGTGTTAGGCACCTCCGGATCCCGTGGTTCTAGCACGGTCGCTTCAATTATTATAAATGGTTAAATATATCTGATTTTAATACATGTTATCATATATGCTTTTAATATACTAAACCACTTTTGTTAAAATAAAATACATTCAAACCTTTAAGCGAGAGTCAAATTCTAAGTAAAACGAAAAATATTGACTTTGATGATACTTTGGTTAGTGTACATGTTTATTGAAGTTATTTCTCGATTAAATCATGCAAAAGCATCGATGCGTGAAACGATTCCATTTTTAGCTTTGCTACTAAATAATCGGGAATGCATCTAATTCGAATAAGACTCTTAACAATGATATGAGCATATATTTCTTAATTTTAATATCTCACTTGTCAATTAGATCGAAAATATCTGTTCGCCAATGACTGGCTAAAATAGAATAATTGATTAGTGAAAGTTACAAACTAAATAAAGCAAACTAACTGCTGAATTTCAAAGATAATTCTAATGACTTGTTGCTAAGATATGTAATTGAAACTCAACTTATTTTTATCTAAACCATATTCATTGCCGACTTGAACAAGATTCGAACTTTATACTAATTTCAACAAAAGGTTCATATATTAACGAGAAATGTTGAATTAATCTAAAATAAACCTTGACTTAAACATACAATAGTTCAGTTATACAAATATACTATATACTAACAAATATGTATAGAAAACTTCATCTAATTCTCAAAAAATGAGTAGGCAGTGATCCACATGCTTGAAGCCAACAAACATTCTTATTTTTGATTTTTATTAAAAGGCTTACACCAACAAGGAATTTTGAAGCCGTGTACCTGGAATTCAAAAGCAATTGAGGAGGTCAGTGATTTGTTCGACAGTGAACAAACAACAAACAACAGCAGCAACAAATCCCAGCAAGAATCCAAAAGAGCCAACAAACAAAGACAACTGAAAATCCCAAGAATGATTTGAAATAAAGCAGGGAATTCAAGCCCAAACAAGCAAACAGAACAATGCTTAAGTGAATTAAGAAATGTGACTTTTATGAACTAAAGCACGAAGCAAACTTAATTCAAGCTAAAGAAACAGCTTATGTGTATTTCTCAAATCTGTTTAAGAGTGTGTGTCTGTCTGAAAAATCTGTTTTCTCTCAAATCTGTGTATATGAAAAAGAAAAGCGTGTTCTTTCAAGGGTGTGAATGTGTGTTAAGTCTCTCTCTTTTTTCCCTTTTTAATTCTGTCCAAATGCCCCTCTACTTATGCAAATCCAGACCCCTTTTCTTTTTACAGCTCATAAGAGCATTAAGAACCATTAATTAAGCATTTTTGCCCATCAACTCTACTACCATATGTTTTGTTCCCCATTAACCCTTATCTTGTTAATTTTTAATTAACTATTATACTAGTGCCCTTTTATTATATTCCTTAGTACACCATTTTAATCCCTAAAATCAGCACTTTTCCACTAAGAAATATTTCCACTTAGAAATGTTTCTAAATCAGTCCCTTAGCAGCCCTAAATCAATTATTCAAGTAATTCAATTCCCCAAACCACCCCGATACTGGCATTAGGATCCTTGGTCAATTACCAAGGTTAACACATACAATATCCTTTTTCAGATAATACCGACCAGACAGCAACAACCCCTTATTGCAATTAATGGTGTAATACCAATTTCTCTTCCCATAAGAGAAAGAAAACCAATCTTCAATATTAATCTATTTACATTTAATTAAATCAAACAGGGAACTAAATAATTTACATTTAACTAAATATGAGATTTTCAACAGAAGAACTCTATGAACACGCAATCGACACAAAAATGTAAACTTAAATCGAGAGAAAGTTAAACATAAAACAACTACTCCAAAGCTCAATCCATCCGCTGAACAGGGACAGCAACACTGGGATCCAAATACGGGAACACCAGGGATCCAAATATGAGATTTTCACCAGAAGAGCTCGATGAACACGCAATCGACACAAAAAATGTAAACTCAAATCGAGAGAAAGTTAAACATAAAACAACTAACTCCAAAGCTCAATCCATCCACAACAAGTTCGAATAAAGAAGAATGATACGGAAACAAACCTGTGAAGCCAAAATTCTTTTCAATTACTAATAAAGAAGCGATGATACATAGGCCTCAAACAACAAGAAATCAGTTCCAAAACAGCAAAAATCTGATCGAAACTGCACTGGTGTTTTGTGTTCGCATCCCTTTATACTGATTCTTCCTCTTTCTCTTAGACGATCTATCAGCATCCTTGTTTGAATCAACTGTTTTCACGGATTTGGAGCTTTCAACAGTAGAGTTTTTTGAAGTAGAGAAGGCAAATAGCTTGACATCGACTTGAACATCCTCATCGTCGGAGAAATCTTTGAAGTCCTGAAAATCAGCTTCGAAGTCATCGTCAAGGTCAACTACTTGGGATCTCAACGGCTTGGAGTGATAATTGTTAGGATTTTTTTGGTTTTTACTCAGATCGGACCGGCCCCATAGCAACTCGGCGGTTAGCCGGTGAGAAGTCCGGCTCGGGGCAATGTAATCGGAGATTATAGCACCACCATACATGCTTTTCGTATTCTCTCAGCAGAAAAGTTTTTTTTTGCAAAAATCAGTTTCGTTTTTGATGGAGTAAACTTTTTTCTTTTTGACGGAAAGTGTATCTAGAAAGCTCTTGGCTGGACAGGATGACAGTGGTGAAGGAGACGGCGACGCGGCTGCTGGTTGGATGGCGTCGCTGGTTCGTGGGGGGGGGGTCATCTGGTAAAGATAAAGGTTTGGTCTGTATATGCGGCTGAGATCTTCTTAGGGATTTAGGTTAGGGATGGGAAAAAATGGGGCGGGTTCTGGTATTGGGTCGTGTCATGGACAGAATTGGGCTGGGTTCAGGGTAAAATTGTTTTGGGCCTGATTATTTGTCTCAAATTTTGACCCAAATCAACGAATTTCTCTTGATTTTCAGCCCTTTTTCTTTTCTTCTTTATAATCAAAACAAAAATTCTAATAAAAACTACACATATATTAATACTTAACAATAATTAACACGCCAATTAACACATTTAATTAAAGTAATATCATACAATGACAATAAATAGAATAGAACACATATTTATTTATATATATATTTTTTGATTTTCATTTTATAAAACAAACCTAATTACTTTTAATTGCAAATTAAATCCTAAGAATGCAAAATGCAATATATTTTTGTGTTTTTCTTAATTTAAACAAACAAACACGCTCAAAAAAAAAACATAATCTATGAAAAGTTGCAAATAACACAAAAACTATTTTATTTTTTTGGATTTTTTGGGAGTAATTCTCACGTGGGCAAAAATCACGTGCTCACAGCTTGATAGAACGAAATCTTGATAGAACCGCTCTGATACCACTTGATAACAACTAGGTTTGGAATCCAAACTAGAGTAAGAATTTGAGAAGTAAATGCGGAAGCAATAACAATAGGAATTGAACAACTAGAATTAAATAGACGGAAATAAAGGATATGGGAAAGATTCAAGGAAAGAATTCCGAGAACTTTCAAGAATGCAAGTTCTATAGCCTTGACAAGATCAAAGTAACAACGTCTTGATTTATGAAATAAATCAAACACATTCACTTAAAAAGCAAATCAAAATAATAGATTCGGATCTTGACCATTTTACGAGTAACTTGAGACAACAATTAATACTAGTATTAACCGTCTTCTAAGAATACAACAAAGGAATCAAAGATATCACAAAAGAGAAGTAATCTTACTACTTTGAACTATGAACTAGTAAATGTTGAAAGATAAATCTCAAAGCACAAGTAACAAAGGTTCAAAAGAACTCTCAAAGTGTGATATACTCAATCAGTAATAATCTTGCATTTGGGACGTGAAGCTGGGATCTCAGGTCATAGCCAAGAGGGACAGTTTCAGATATCTTGGATCAGTGATTCAAGGGGACAGAGAGATTGACGGGGATGTCACTCACCGTATAGGAGCGGGGTGGTTGAAGTGGAGGCTCGCATCGGGAGTCTTGTGTGACAAGAAAGTTCCACAGAAACTCAAGGGGAAGTTTTATAGAGCGGTGGTTAGACCTGCCATGTTGTATGGGGTGGAGTGCTGGCCTGTGAAGAACTCTCATGTCGAGAGAATGAGAGTTGCGGAGATGAGGATGCTCAGGTGGATGTGCGGGCTCACCAGATTAGATAAGATTAAGAATGAAGTTATTCGGGAGAAGGTGGGGGTGGCCCCGGTGGATGAGAAGATGCGAGAAGCGAGACTCAGGTGGTTTGGGCATGTGCGGAGGAGAAGCCCTGATGCACCGGTGAGGAGTTGTGAGCGACTGGCGGTGGTTGGCGCGAGTCGAGGCGGAGGGAGGCCTAAGAGGTATTGGGGTGAGGTGATTAGGCAGGATATGGCTAGAATGGGGATTTCCGAGGACATGACCCTTGATAGGAAAGTTTGGAGGTCTAGTATTAGGGTTGTAGGGTAGGGCCTTCTAGAATTCGTAGTACTTCTGTTAGGGGCTGACTGGGGTTTGGTAGCGATCTCTATAGTTAATTAATGTATTGTATTGTGCCTCTTATAGTAGTAACCGATTGGTATTATTGCATGTCATTCTACTTTTGGTTTTATATTTAGATAATTATTTATTTGATTTATCCCGGATTTACTAACATTGTTTTGTTTTGTTTGTTGATTTCCTCTCCCTTTTTCTGAGTCGAGGGTCGGCCGGAAACAGCCTCTCTACCCTTTCGGGTAGGGGTAAGGCCTGTGTACGTATTACCCTCCCCAGACCCCACTTTGTGGGAACATACTGGGTAGTTGTTGTTGTTGTTGTTGTTGTTAAACACTCTTTGGCTTTTATATAGAAACTCTCTCTTTTTCTTTCCTTAGCCCCTTTCCTCTTACCAAGACTGTCTATTTTTTTATTCGAACCCTCTCTCAAATTGCTGCCCTCTCTCTCTTTCTTTTCTTTTTCCTCAAGCTCACTTTTTATCCCTCCCCTTGACTTTCCCATTGTTTCCTTTAATCTCTTCTGATCTTCAAACACTTGAGAAGGAGATAAAGGTGCAAGAGTAGATTTCCTGCCATTTAGTTCAAGCGAATATCTATTCTTTCTCCCATCATGAAAAATATTCCTGTCATACTGCCAAGGACGACCCAGTAATATATGACAAGCTTGCATATGCACTATGTCACAAAGAACATCATCCTCATATCTACCAACGTTAAATGAAATCATATACTGTTTATTTACCTTTAGTTCACCACTATCACTTAACCATTGGAGTGTATAGGGAGTAGGGTGTTTCATGCATGCAAGTCCCAGTTTTTCCACAAAGTATGAACTAACCATATTAGCACAACTACCACTATCAATGATCACAGAGCAAGTTTTTCCTTTTATCCCACACCTAGTATGGAATATATTCTCTCTTTGTGCTTCACTATTGCTTCCTAAATTTATAGTCATAATCCTCATAACTACCCCAACCATTCCATCATTAGGTAGTTCTAAGTCACCTTCATCACTCATATCTCCCTCTTCATCTCCCTCACCCTTTTCACTCTCATATTCTCCATCTTCTTTTAGAATGATGTTTCTTCTACTTGGACATTCATGCATAATATGTCCCATTCCTTTACATTTATGACACTGAATAGAACTAGAAGGTGTAACATGTTTAGGGTTGAAGGTTTTACCTCCCTCTTTGTTCTCCAGTTTACCTTTTCCCTTGTCTTCTTGAGGCCGAGAAAAATTCTTCATCTCATGATTTGGCCATGGTTTCTAAGGCATGGTGCTTGTTCGACATCTCCATGAGTTAGTTTGCTTTCTTTTATTTTGATTTTCTACCTTTATACACAAATCAACTAACTCATCTATTGTTACATATTATTGTAATTCAACTACATCAGCTATTTCCTTATTTAAACCATTTAAAAACCTAGCCATTGTAGCCTCTTCTTACTCCATACAATTAGCTTGGATCATAGCTATATCCATAGCCTTAAATTACTCATCTACTGACATGGACCCTTGCTTCAATGTTTGAAGACGTAGTTGTAGCTCTCTTTGAAAGTGTGATGGTACGAATCTCTTCCTAATCACCCTTTTAGCCTTAGTCCAAGTAGCAATTGGTGCTTGTCCTTCTTGCAGTCGATCCATATTAAGCTTTTTCCACCAAATAGAAGCATAATCAGAAAACTCAACAACAATAAGTTTAACCTTCTTACCTTCAGAGTAGTTGTGACAGTCAAAGATTGCTTCAACCTTTCTCTCCCAATCAAGATACAAGTCTGGATCCCTTGTTCCCTTGAAAGATGGCATCTGCATATTTATATTACTTATATTATCATCGTCTATCCTACCTCTTTGTCCCCTCCTATCTCCTCTCACCCTATCAAAATCAATATCATTAAAATCATCAATAAAGTTTGCTTGATTTACAATAGGAGCATGGGGTACATTTCTTCTAGCAGGTGGCCTAACATTATTATCCCTCCTAAGTTCAGCTATTGTATCATTTTGATCTGCAATGGTATCCCTCATTTCTTGGAGTTCTAGATTCAGCCTTTCAAGCTGTTGATGCATGGCTTGCAAGGTAAAATCATTCCTTGCTTTGATTTCAGCTTCTTGGAGAACCATTCGTTCATTATCACTACCTGTATGTGACATCTTTAAAAATTGTATCACACAAATTAACTTCTTCTTTTTTTCTCGGAATAACCTTTGAACAAAGTACTTCATAGATTTATAGTTAAACCTAACTTGTATGTAGTTCTCAGAAGTAAAACTCAGATTTTTCTTTTGTTTTTAGAACAATTAAAAGAAGAAAGAACCAAATCCTAGAACTTTTGGGCTCGGTTGAAACAAGACACGAACGAAAAGGAAAGAATATAAATGTGCAGAATACAAAGAGTAAGAAAATCAAGGATCCCCTCTTCTTGTTTCCTTTGTTAATTTTTGGAAACACTTAGATACAAAAGATATATCGTGGAGAGCAAGCAATTGTATTTCTTCTTGTTTTAAATTGAATTTCGTTTTTTTTTTCAAAATATCCCAAGAATTATCAAGAACACATATGCTTATAATAAGCTGGATCGATTTGATTCAACACACCTGCTTGTAATAATACATATGCTTACTATTTTTTTTCTCTGTATGCTAACACGCAAAAGTAATACAAAATGGAATTATCTCATAATGAAATTGCAATTTCACTAATTTGTCCTTCAACGAAAAGAAAATATAAGCACCATGCAAGTATAAAAAAATTGCACTTATTATAAAAAAAAATATCTCATGTCCCGCACTCAATATTAAAAGGGAAACACACCACTAAAAATATGTATTAAAAAGGAAGAAAAAAATTAAAACGAATAGCTAATTACAATAGAGAATCTAACGTGTGCAGGTAAATAATATTAAATGTATAGATAAAAAGGATAAATTTAGATATGAATATTTAAAGGTAAATAATTTAAACTTAGGAAATTTTCTCTAACTTAATATCGAACTCAAAGATTGTATCATAACGTAAAGTTAAAATTGGTAAAATAAAATACTTTTAGACAAAAAATGAAAAATATAATTAGACAAAATTCTATTGTTGACCGATCCGCCATAGTTGCTGCGCACACTGCTATTTGTTCTATCCATTTCTTCTTCAGAACAGTTGTGCCACTCCTAAACCCTAATTCTTCCTCTCCGGAGAAAAATCTCAGTTTTGAAAGATGGACAACAAAGAAGCTTCAGAAGCCATCAATGCACTCTCCTCACCGCCTTCTTCATCAGACACTTCTATTTCCACATCTCAGTAAGTCTCTCTCTTTATACTTATCACCAGCTAAATAAAGATCAGATAAAAGCCTAATTATATATCGTTGGTGCAGGAATATGGATAATCAAGAGACTTCAGACGCCATTGATGCACTCTCATTGGCAGCTTCCTCATCCAACCCTTCAATTTCAACTTCGCAGTAAGTATCTCTCTCAACGTGCTCTCAGGGATGATGTAGTTTCTATTTGGAGTACGTTTGTCTAATTTAGTTTCCTATGGGCATGTTAAATCTGTTAAAACTTGTATTTATTTTTTGAGATGGTAACATATGACAAATTATTGAGTATTGGAATGAATGGCACCGAATAAACAGACATGGAAGATTCATATAGCTGTTCCAATTTACTCAAATAGTTTGGGATAGGGGATTAGTTGATTGATGTGGTGAGATCTCTGAAATTGTGTTTTTTTTTCATGTATGAAAGCATATTGTTTTTGTGTGTTTTAGTCTTGTTCGAATGTAAGATTAAATTTGTTGCATATTCTGATTTTAGGATGAGCTTGGAGGAGAAGTTCAAGATTGTTAGGAGTATTGGCGAGGAATGCATACAGGAGGATGAGTTGATGAATCTTTTGGCAAAGAAGCCACAACCGGTTTGCTATGATGGTTTTGAGCCTTCTGGTCGAATGCATATTGCTCAGGTACATAAACCTGAATTCCACCCACATTCTAACTTATAGGAATGAACATGATAAAAATTTGCCACTTGTCAAGTGTCTGGTTTGCATAATGGATGTGCTTATTTGCCTTTGAATTCTAATTGAATATGATTGTTTTTCCCACCCCCACCCCCCACCCCCCAAAAAAAATAAAAAATAAAAACAACAACCATGGGTTGACTTAAATTGGTTGCTTTTACCCCATTATTAGCTGAAAGCACTAGTCAATAAGAGACGGTGGAAAGTAGACAGTAGTAGCTTTAAACTTTTCTGGACACCAAAGTGTGGCACGTCTGGGATCTGTGATTGACAAATGAGGAAAAATGGGGGCTTGAGGAAAGGGAAGGTACAATATATATATATATATATATATATATATATACACACACACACACACACACTATATAGAGGGTTTGTTTATTGAAATTCTATGATGCCATTACCAAAAGATAACCAAAATTCTGCCAGTAAAGATAACTGGACGATCAAGTTTATTTACACTGTTTTGGCAAAAACTTTGGCCTGCATATGGAAGAAATATAAAAGTGGAAACTGGAAAGGTATACAGAGGAAAATCTGGTAAATACTTGGCAATTGTTTGTGAACCATTTCTCTTTGTTTTACCATGGAATAATGTCGAGGGATGCATCATTCTGCATGAAAGTTTCTGATATAAGCTAATACTTTGGAAATTAAAGTATATGCATTAAAGGGGTATATTCACCTTTGAGTCTTTAAATGAATCAAATTTAGGCAGATCCATGACTAGATTCCAGGTATGTTCAAAATTATATCTGGATGCTGACCAGTTGTAATGTAGACCATTAGGGAAAACACCGGAGTTGGATCTTTTTCTGGTTAAGAAAAATGAAAAGAAGGGGAATAATCTCCCCATTTGTATGTCCTTGCAGGTATAAGTGTGAGATCGGGAGAATCTTTAGTTTTAGATAACCCCCAATTGCCTTCATAAATTATTTATTATTTGCTGAAATAGACTTGAATTAAATTACCTAAGTGAAAAATTGTTGAATAAGTTGTCAGGAAAATTTGTATTTATGCCATTCTTTCTTCATGTTACATTTGTACAGGTCAGATATAGTGGAGGGGCTTGTGTGCAGTTATATGTTCTTTTTAGCATCTCATGACTGTTTCGTTCTTTTTTACAATTTCTTTGCTAAACAGGGAGTTTTGAAGGCACTAAACGTCAACAAACTCACTTCGGCTGGCTGCAAGGTGAAGATCTGGATTGCAGATTGGTTTGCGCAGCTAAATAATAAGATGGGTGGTGATCTGAAGAAAATTGAGGTTGTTGGTCAGTATTTGATTGAGATATGGAAGGCTGTGGGAATGAATCTTGAAGGGGGTCAAGTGGAATTTCTATGGTCTTCAAAAGAGATTAACTCTAGAGCTCATGAGTACTGGCCACTTGTTATGGACATAGCTCGAAGGAACAAGCTTCCCAGGATTTTAAGGTAAAGGATAAAGCAAGTAAAACTCTCTTGCTTCTCCTGAAAAGGACAGTCAGTGATTGCTTACATGTTTTTTCCCCTTCATTATAAGGTGCTGCCAAATTATGGGTCGGTCTGAGCAAGATGAGCTGACAGCAGCCCAGATTTTTTACCCATGCATGCAATGTGCTGACATATTCTTCCTTAAGGTAAGCTGTTTTATAACTAACTATTTGTAAATAATTTCTTGTTTAGTTAGCTGGATAACTTAAATATAAGCATCTTTTGTGAGACTTTATTGGGAATAATAGAGGCACCTTCACATGGTATTGTAAGAAGTACTTGGGAGAGGTGATTAGGCTGGACATGGCGTTGCTTCAGCTCACCGAGGACGTGACCTAGAGGGTGTTTGGATTGGCTTATAAAAAGTAGCTTTTAAGCTACAAGTCATAAGTTGGTAATACCCAACTTTTGGCTTTTGGCTTATTTTTGTTCTTTTTATGCCTAAAAGTAAGTGCTTTTAAGCACTTTTTATCATTGCCAAACGGCACACAAACTAAAAAAGTGCTTAAAAGCCAATAAGCACTTAAAATAAGCCAATCCAAACACCCTCATAGATAGGAAAGTGTGGAGGTCGAGAATTAGGGTTGGAGGTTGATAAGGAGCCGAGGGTGTCTCTTAGTGCTACCGATAGTATTAGTGATATTCTTATTTCTTGTTTTTTGATAAATTAATGTATTTCATAGAAAGCATCAAGAAGATGCAAATTCAGAATTTACAGAGCAAAGTAATAGAAAAAAAAGAAGAAGACAATGTTAGCTCTATTACAAAAGGCCTAATCTAAAGTTAAGGAGCTAACAAAGTCCAAAAAAGATTCAGGAGAATTGACGGGGGATAGATTACTCCAACTACAAAGACTTGTTAAACATCTAGCCTTAAGAACGTAATTTGCAGTAGCAATGCCTTCAAAGCATCTAGTGTTCCTTTCTATCCAGACACACCAAAAAATGCAAGCAGGGATCATCTTCCAAACTTTCCCGATGGATTTCCCAACCTTCCATGAGCTCCAGCTAACCAGGGCATCTTTGACACTCTCAGGCATAGCCCATTTAAGACCAAAAGCTGAGATGAACATGTTCCATACATCTGCAACTATTGTACAATGTAAATAAAGATGTCTATTGGTCTCTAAGGCATGTTGACACATGTAGCATCTGTTGACTGTGGGGATGCTTCTTCTGCTAAGATTGTCTTGAGTGAGCGATGCTTCATAGAGGGCTAGCCAACTAAAGTAAATTACCTTTGGAGGTAGCTTAGTTTTCCAAATTATTTTCCATGGCCAATCGATTAACAATTCATTTTGAGTTTGCATGTAGTAGCCTGCCTTCACAGAGTACTTGCCATTGTCTTTATTCCCCCAAATGAGTCTGTCCGATGTCTGATCATTAATTAAGACTGTCCCTAGTCTTTCCAGTAGGTTGAGAAGATCTTGCAACTCCCAATCTTGTATGTTCCTCCTGAACAAAAGATTCCAGGAATAATCAGCTCTGTTTTGTGAGATCGTTGACTGTTTACTTGTGGATATTGAATAGAGGTTTGGAAAATCAGCTTGCAATGTTGAGTCCCCCAGCCATTTATCTTCCCAGAACCTTATTTTTGCTCTATTGCCTGCCTTAAACATGCATTGGTGATAAAATTTCTCCCTTAGCTTGCTGATATACTTCCAAGGTCCAACTCCATATGGTGATCTAGCAACCTTGGTGCTCCAGTGATTTTTATTGCTTTTTTTTTTTGCAGTTACCATCTCCTTCCAAAGGGCGTGATCCTCTTGTGAATATCTCCACAGCCATTTCATAAGCATGCTCTTATTATGGACCATGAGATCTCTAATTCTCAGGCCACCTTGTGACTTTGGTAGTGTTACTTTTTTCCAATTAACCAAGTGGAATTTATGAGTTTTGCTGCTTCCTTCCCAAAGAAAATTCCTCCTGTATTTGACTATTTGCTTCAACACCTTTCCGGGGATGGGAAATAAAGACATAAGATAGGTGGGAAGGCTATCCAATATTCTGTTGATGAGTGTGAGTCTCCTTCCCATAGAAAGGTATTGCATTTACCAGTTAGCTAGTCTTCTTTCAATTTTTTCAGTGACTCCTCTCCATATATCAGATGACTTGAAATTTGCTCCCAGTGGAAGCCCCAGATACGTAGTTGGTAGTGTGCCAGTACTACAGTAAAGAATGTCAGCCAGGCCCTCCAGATTAAAAACATCATTGACAGGATAAATGACACCATCATATTAATGTGCGACCCTGAAAGAGCTTCAAAAATAAGCAAGGTCAGATTTAAATGCAGCACTTGAGATTCTTCAGCCCCGCAGAAAATTAGGGTGTCATCTGCATATAGCAGATGTTAGACAGTCACTCTATTCCCAGACCTGCTACCAATTTCAAAGCCTTTGAACCATTGTAAATTCCTGGCTTTATGTAGCATGTTACTGAGACCTTCCATGGCAGTGATGAAGAGAAAAGGTGAGAGAGGATCCCCCTGCCTAAGCCCCTTTTGAGGAGAGAAGAAGCCGGCTGGGCTTGAATTAACCAAGACGGAGTACTTCACGGTGGTAGTGCAGAATTTAATCCATTTAATCCATTTGTTTCCAAAACCCATTTCCTCAGCATCATAAAGAGAAAATTTCAGTTTAGCTGGTCAAAAGCTTTCTCTATATCCTCTTTGCATAAGAGACCTGCTTCCCCTGATTTAAGTTTCCAATCCAGAATCTCATTAGCAACTAGAGTTGCATCTGCAATCTACCTTCCTTTAGTGAAAGCATTTTGCTGCTCAGAAATAAGTTTCCGAATGATTTTCTTCAGTCTTTCAGCAAGCAGCTTTGCAACGATTTCATACACACTTCCTATTAGACTTATTGGTCTAAAATCTCTGAGTTCCATAGCCCCTTTCTTCTTTGGAATCAGAGCGATGAAGGATGCATTGCAATATCTCACCATCTGGCCATTTTGATGGAAGTGATTCACGGTGCCAATAATGTCTGATTTGATGATCTCCCATGCACTTTGGAAGAAAGCCATTGTAAATCCATCTGGGCCAGGGGCCTTATCTGGGGCACATGCTTTGATGGCGGCTAGAATTTCCTCTTCTGTGAAATCTTTTTCCAGCTCAATTCTCTCATTTTCTGTGATACTTGCTAAACCCTCAAAATTAGCAGTAGGCTTCCAAGTTTCATTCTCAGAATATAGAGTTTGATAGAATCCCACAATTTTTTCCCTGATCTGATCCTTCTCCTCGATCAAGTCACTACCAATCTTGAGCTTGTCAATGTTGTTTTTTCTTCTGTTGGAGTTGGCCATCTTCTGAAAGTATTTGGTGTTCCTGTCCCCTTCTTTAAGCCAGAGGCACCTGGATTTGTCTCCATGAAATCTCTTCTGCCTGAGCTAATTTTTGGATGTCAGACTTCAGTGTTACCATTCTGGAAAGTTCTGCAGTAGTGAGTGCCCTGATTTCTGCAGCCGGTTCCAATGCTAAAAGATCATTCAAAACATTGGTTCTTTGTACTTCCACCTTGCCAAAAACTTCTCTGTTCCAGGCAGAGATGTCTTTCTTGAGCAGCTTTAATTTGAGTCAGCACGAAGTCAGGATTGTCACTGACTGCATAGCTCTGCCACCACCCCCTTACTCTGTCAAGAAATCCCTCGACCTGTAACCACATGTTCTCAAATTTGAAGTATGAGGGGTTAACCTCCCAATCTCCACTTTCCAGCATGATAGGCTTATGATCTGAAATAACATTTGGAAGCACCATCTGAGTTACCTTCCTGAAGGTGTCACTCCAGTCATTTGCTATGAGGAACCTGTCAATTCTGGAAGCCTGGTGTATGTTCTCAGTTCTCACCCCTGGTCCAAGTATAAGTAGCACCATGAAGAGGCAAATCAATAAGGCAAAGATCCTAAATTGTATCAGAGAAGTCTTTCATTGCCTTTGATCTTCTATTACAATTGAGCCTTTCATGCTCGTATCTGCCTAATTTAAAATCACCCCCAATCACCCAACGATCATTCCATAGCCCTCGGATTGCTGCAAGTTCATCCCAAAATACCTTTCTTTCAGGGTTTGTGTGTGGGCCATAGATCCCAGTAAAACACCACCTAAAGTCTTCATGGGCACTTTCTAACATACTGGATATTGTATAGGATCCCTGGTGAATGTCTATACAATTCCAGTTTCTTTTATCCCATAAAATTACCACCCCGCCCCTGCCGTCAATAGCTTGTAGCTCTGCCCATCCAGCTCATCTTGATCCCATCAAATGTTGTGAAAGACAATCTGACCATTCATTGATTTTGGTCTCGTGGATACATATAGTATCAGTAATGTTTTCTTATCTCTAGATATTTGTTAGTATATGTGAGTCCTTGTTTTCTTTTCTCTTCTTTTCTTGTTTTTGTTATGGTTGGTTGCTTCCTTGTCACTGTTCCTTGAGCTAAGGGTCTATTGGAAACCTCTATACCTTTACAAGGTAGGGGTGAGGTCTGCGTACACACTACCCTCCCTAGACCCCAATTGTGGGATTACACTGGGTTTTTTGTTGTTGTACCTTCACAGTTATTCTTGTTTTAGGCATGCAAGTTACCCCTGTAATGTCACTGAACAATTTACTTCTTGCTTGTCTGGGTCAACACTGCAATGTCACTTTACAACCTGGTCTTGCTTGTCTAGTTTACCAAATGAGTAAAACACGCATTTCAGTTGCTACTAGGCATATAGCTGGATTGCCTTGCGTTTCTAGTTTCAGTGGCATATGCTTCTTGATATGGACAGATATGAGAGCTGCATACATTTTGTTTCATTTGTAGCCTGTATTTTTATGTGTGCTTGTCTTCAATCTTCCATGGTCTGTGCGGGAGTGGTAACTATTTGTTTAAATTATGATTCTACCAGCTAAATAAGAATTTTCTTGTTATTAGGCTGACATATGTCAACTAGGCATGGACCAGCGAAAGGTTAATGTACTTGCAAGAGAGTACTGTGATGACATCAAGAGGAAAAACAAGCCTATCATTTTGTCCCATCGTACGATAATCTTTTTTGTATTCTAGAATTCAAATTCTCTTGTTACTCAGCTAACTCTTTTGTTTGATATGTTTGTTCCCTTATGATTTTGGCGTGCAGATATGCTCCCTGGTTTGCAGGAAGGTCAAGAGAAGATGTCCAAGAGTGACCCCTCTTCTTCCATCTACATGGAGGATGAAGAGGTATCTAGCTATATATATTAATCACCTGTAACATAGTGCTACATTTGTTTTTAGGTTGATGGTCAGTGTTCATAGTAGATTTCTTAACAGGTGGTTTTGTTGCCTATGAGGTTCTAGTGTTGTGACAGTATTTTTGTTTTTCCCTGTGCCATGCTTGAACATCAAAGGCAGAAGTAAATCTCAAGATAAAGAAGGCTTTTTGTCCACCAAAGGTCGTAGAAAAGAATCCATGTCTGGAGTACATCAAGTATATCGTCCTCCCTTGGTTTAACGAATTCAAAATTGAGCGAAGTGCTGAGAATGGTGGCGACAAGTGAGTCATTTCATGCATTTCTCATATCCATTCAGCGGGTTTGTAAGCACAGCACAATTTTTTAGCTTATCTTTTGGTTTGTTCTTTTTCCCACGCTAGGACCTATAAGAATTTTGAAGAATTAGTGGCTGACTATGAAAGTGGGAACTTGCATCCTGCAGACCTGAAACCTGCATTGTCAAAAACAATCAATAAGATATTACAGGTAGATGACAACATCTTACTCAGCTGCTGGTAGTTGGTGTTTGTGCTAATCTCTTATGTAGTCCTTGTTTTTAGTATTACATTGATGCATTTGCTAATTTGCCATTTTGTTTTGCATTGATTCTGCACTTTGATATTCTACTATTACTTTAGTAGCTTTAACGTGAGAATTAGTCTTTTGATTGTCGGTCTTATTACCTGTAGTTCTTTGATATATACAACTAATTAGCCCCAACACCCTATTGAATAACTTCTTTGTTTGTAGCGTATTTCATCTCTTTAGAGTATCTTTTAAATTTCAAGGTTCTTATTTTAAAGACTCGGTGTAATCAATCATATATGCAATTTAATATCAACAAATAGTAAATTAAGTTATTTTACACTTGATGGCTATTATCTGATGCGCTTCAGGTTGTATAGTTAATATCGAATAGACTACTGTCACTCAAGATCAGGACATCACAAATTGTTATTATTTTTTTATAGTTCAATATATTTGTGATTCCACCTTTTTTAGTTGTCCTCCTGACTTAGTTTTCAATGTGATGCAGCCGGTGCGCGATCATTTTAAGAATGATCAGAAAGCCAAAGACCTTATGAAAAGGGTGAAGGTATGTATTCTTGAATTGCCTAAATGTTATGTGTTGGATAAACTGTCTTATCGTGTTAGCTAGACTTTGTCACTTGAGCTCAGGGTACCATCATTTACTTTTCAAAAGAATTACAAAGGGGATTACTCTCCCCAGACCCCACTTATGGGATCATACTGGGCCGTTGTTGTTGTAATATATTTTCCTGATTCTACCTTGTCTAGAAAGTTCAACTACTGTTGGTTTGTTTAAGTTGCTCTATTTATCAGAATGAAGATTGTTGAAGTAGTTATTATGATTGAAGAATGATTGTCGAAGTTTTTCATTTTGAGAAAAGTAATTCTACTTAGACCATCTTGAAGTTGTGGGTCGGCTTACTCCCCCTGTATCATTCTTTCAACACTTAAACCCACCTTAACCTGGACTAAGCCATAAATGTTTTTGTTTTGATGGAGTTGAACAGGAACTGAAATTATGGCGCTCTTGTCTCTTATCTCAGTTTTCTCCATCCTCAAACAAGAAGTACCCTCGTCTCTTTACTTTTTCTTGACCCTCATGTCTTTTGACCACCACTAACTTGTTGTCGTCCCCGTATCTTTTTCACCTTTTACCTCTCCACTTGATTGCTTTGCCGACTGAATTTGCGTGCTTCTTGATACAAGAAAAGAGAAATCTGAATTATGGGCTGAGTTGGAGTCAGGCTTTACCCCTTTTCCAAGAGGGATGCTTGATTGTCTAATCATATGGCTCAAATTGAATATATCGTATCTCCTAGACTATTGGGGTTGCATTTCTTCCAGCGCAAAGCATGCTATTTCTAATGAAAAAATGAATGATAAAGCGTACAATTCACATTAACACTGTTCCACATAGTCAATTCCACTCACACATTTTTGTCTAGTGTAGATATGTTAGCAAGCTTAAAAGATTTTTTGAAAATTGGACATTCAGAACAATAGCATTAGTATATCATTTTGTCGCTCATCTTGACTATATTTAAGAGCCAAGTGTTCAAAATTAGTTTTATGGCATCTTGCTGATCTCAGTTTTGCTGTGTTCTGTTGTGCAGAGTTTCAAAGTAACGAGGTGAGGTCTAGTTGAATGAAGTGATGCGGATTAGGAGATGGTGATGGCTGTCTGGAAGTTCCATCCTATTTTTCTCCCGTTTCAAAACTTAAATACCTTGTTTTTCCAAGAGATGTTTACGTCATAAACACCCACCATTTTGATCTAATATTGCTTATTCTTGTGTTATTGAAATGTCCGAATCATAAGACTAGATTTTGTAAACCGTGATTTCACAGAGGAAATGCCTCAGAGATATTTATCAGAATTTAGCAACATGGTAATTTCCATATAGGAAGTAATGCCTGTATCAATTGCCTTGCCTTTGTGCGCTAATTAATTTATGTGTGCACCTCTCTGGAGTAGGCTCATATATACTAAAATGATTAAAAATAAAAATAAGGTGGAAGTAGCAGAAAAGGAGTGAAGTTACTTTGCATTCAGAAGAGAAGGTGACATTTTGGTTCTTGCTTGAAAGCTCAAGAGGCCAATTTTGAATTTATCCTTAATTTTTCTGTTTAATAATTGAGTTTCTAGTTAAAATATGATCCACGGAAATTCTGAAATTAGCATCATCTGCGACAGCAGTTAATTTTTCTTATTGTAAAAAAAAAAAACTATCAAATAAACACAATTTTGAAGAAAAATCATCTTGTTTAAGACCACAAATTTTAATTTTTTTTTCTTTCCCCTTAAACTCTGTGCTGACTCAAACTAACTCATTTAATATAAAACGGAGGGGTAATTATTTCATCCGAAATATTCAAATATTTAAGTACAATATTTGTGAATACTCATAATCGAAGTAGTATATACAAACAATGAATTTCACAAGACATTTGCGAAAAAAAATGGGTGGAAGTTGAAAATAATATCATTTGGTTCAAGCTAAAAATATCTTTTTGACCATCAAAGTTATGGTAAAATGAACAAGATTTCTTCACCCATAACTAGACATATTGGGGAGCTTTTGTTTTAATAAATCTTAAAATCCCAATACAATTAATACTGATGAAAGGAAAAAAAACTTTAGGACATGAGGATTAAGGAGTCACCATCAGGAGAATGTGGTTGAAAAGAGAAAGTACCCACACCCCATCAACATCATTGATAACCACGCAACGGACTAAATAAGAGCGCAATTATGAGACCTATGAAAAGCTGCTAGAAAATAGGGGCATAATTCCCCCATATACGGGCTGACCCGGCCTGAAACCCGAACTCCGTATACACTGTGCTTGCACGACCATTTTAGAAGTATCTCCGGTCTTACCTAATAGTGCACGTTTCAGACTTTTGAGACTTTAGTCACATTGGATCCTTCAACCCAAGAAAGTTTTCAGCTAAATTTCTTAGCTCTTTTTGCTTCCCTGCCGAGGTATCCTCCCAATTTGCATTTCTGAGTACTTGTTTACTTCAGAATTTGTGTTTGTGTTCTTGAATTCGAGGTCAATGGCTCTTTCTTTTAGTATACAAGTGGACTGTTTATTCAATTTAAGTTTAAGGTTGCTGAATTAGGTGTTTAAATTAGTACAAAGAGAAGTAGATTGTTTCTCATAGTTACTGTGTGTTTCTCAACTGAATAATGTACCATGTTTGTTTCTTAAAGCCACATTGAGCTAAAAAGCCTTGAACTTTCTGTTTAAGTTCTTGTAGTTATTTTACATCAAGGTTTACTTTCTGATGAGTTTATTGCAAGTGTAGAGCTCTCCCTTTTAGTTTTAGCTGACACAACAACTTTTTGTTCATGTTTTACAGGATAATAGAGGCAGTTAGGTCTTTAATGGCATTTGGGTTGATTGCCATTTTGATGCCTAGTAATATTGCAGTTCTGTATTAATTAGTGGATCTAATTAGTAATTGTACTCTGTTGCCTGCAACCTCATTAATGTTCAAATGGCTGATGATTTTGGAAAGCAACCAAGGCACCGTAATCTAACCCCGTTGAGGATGGTGAGGGGTATCTTCTGTCTAATTGTGTTAGTACTCTCTGCATTTGTGCTGTTAGTGTTCTTTGGCTTTTGGCCTGCTATTGTCATGCGAACTATCAATGTCCATTATAGCAGAGTGGGAATATCCTTTGTTTTCGGATGTTGGTTAGCTTTGTGGCCTTTTTGGTTTGAAAAAGTTAACAAAACCAAGGTGGTGATCTCTGGAGATTCTGTTCCATCCACAAAGCGAGTCTTGCTTATTGCAAACCATCGAACTGAGGTTGATTGGATGTACTTGTGGGATCTTGCTTTGCGCAAAGGATGTGTGGGTTCGCTCAGGTATATACTTAAGAGCAGTTTGATGAGATTGCCAGTGTTTGGATGGGTTTTTCATGTCATGGAGTTCATACCTGTTGAGAGAAAATGGGATGCTGATGCATTGAAGCTGCGTCAGATGCTCGGGACCTATCAAGATCCTCAAGATCCACTGTGGCTTGTTGTTTTCCCGGAAGGCACTGATTTCACGTATGTTTTTACTTTCGAATTCTACGTATATGTACATGGGATTGTGTGTCCCTGTGGCATGATAATTAGTGCATTTCATCTTTAGTACTAGCGTTAATTAATTGAAGTTAGCGGCTTCGTTGCTTTAATACAGAGAACAGAAGTGCATCCGTAGTCAAAAATATGCTGCTGAAAACGGATTGCCAATTCTGAAGAACGTACTTCTTCCAAAGACAAAAGGTTTTTGTGCTTGTTTGGAGGAGCTGAGAGGTTCCCTGGATGCAGGTAGTACTTCTTTTACCTTCTTCCTTGTGTAATTATTTGGACGATGTTAGTAATTAGTTTTCCTGTTTTTAGCCTTCCATAGGAATACTATGTTCTGATACTAAATTGGATTACTTTAGTGGCCTAAGTTCTCTGTTTACTCTGAGTATGGATTCCATATCTTCATTATCCAATATCGTTCCTCCATGTTCTCACTCAGATGATGCAACTTACAAGTATTTGCTATTACTTCCTCATTTGTCTTGCCTAAACAATGAGAGGCATTTAGCGGATTCATTTTGATGGAGTCTGCTTGTGAACTAAATTTGATGGCAGTACAGTAATTATTTGCCTTCAGATATGGCTGTGTTTTGTTGCATTTGGTTATCAGTAGTATTATGAGGAGGAAAAGGAAAAAAATAGGGGGGTGTGGGGATAGAGGGAGAGATGACTTTGTCTTTGATTGTTGTGGTTTCGGGGACATCTGATATTCTTTTAGCAAGCCAGATTGCATCTGCCACAGGTATAACATTAGAGGTAGAATATGAGTCATGCTTCCCCCTTCTGAAGTTAGAATGTGCTCATCTTAATACATGGATATTCTTGGGACTCGGAGGTGGACTCGTGTATTATAGGCCTGTCAGTTGTCATGTCAAAGCTGACCGTGGTGGACAAGGATGTCTGATGTGGATAGATCTATCCTCTGCTGTTTCCTTTCCTCCTGATGTATGTGGCATTAGTGCCTCACATATAAAAATAGAAGTTTTTTTCCTTTTAGATATGACTAGTCGCTGTCCAATTGAGTGGGAGCAGAGTACCGTCAAGCACAGATGCCTGTCTTATTATCTAGACCAATATACCATTCTTTTAGTTGCAGAAATATTAGAATGAGAGCATATCCGAATATATGATTTATTCATTATGGTCATGCATTATTGATTTTAGTATCATCATTAAAATTCAAATTAAATAGAGGTTCTTCATACTGTTCTTTCTCAAGTATACTTTCATTTGGTTGCTAGCCCATGAATGGCCTTAATGAAACTAGGTGTACCTCAAGTTATATCCTAGAAAGAAAATAATAGAGTAATCGCAAAGATTATCAGGACTTATTAAGCTTAGTTTAGATGCTTTAAAGATGTCCCAGTTTCCATAATTTTCCAATTAGGCTTCTTTTGACTGTCTGTTTCGTGCTCTTTCAGTTTATGATATCACAATTGGCTACAAGCATAATTGCCCTTCTTTTTTGGACAATGCCTTTGGGGTTGATCCAGCTGAAGTACATATGCACGTCCGCTGTATTTCTGTTGCCGATATACCAGAATCCGAAAATGAGGCTGCTTCATGGTTGATGGATACATTCTGTGACAAGGATGAATTGTTGTCAGATTTTCATTCACAGGGTCATTTCCCTCGCGAAGGAATAGAAAGTGAGCTGTCTACGGCCAAGTGTTTAGCAAACTTCATCTTTGTGATGACATTGACTGCGATTTGTACTTATCTGACTCTATTTTCTTCCATTTGGTTCAAGATATATGTTTCCTCTGTCTGTGCATTCTTGGCAACAGCTACATACTTCAATTTTCTGCCTTCGCCCATTGTATCTTTATGAATGCAGTCGCCTTTCAAGATTTGTTATAAGTGAGCCTTAATTTGACACAACGTTCCATGTTCTTTAAATTTATTTTTCTGTTGCGATCCCTTTAATTCAGTTTCTATATCATACATCTGGCTCTACTATTTTTGTGATTATGTCTTAATGTTCAGTTTAATGGTTGAGATTCTCATAGAATATGCCAAGGAATTATTCACATTTGGTAATGGTATTGGTAGATATCTTCACACACACACACACACACACACACACACACACACACACACACACACACACAGGACAACCCATCATTTCTCGAGCAAAATATTGAAATTGTAAAGCAATAAGCTGTAAAGCTAAACGTGGAATTTTCTTTTTCCCTTTTTGTGACCGAACCTTTGATTATTCCACTTGTCTTTTGACGTTAACTTTGATATTTTCTCTCATTTCTGGACCTCTTCCTGCTAGCAACTTTTATAATCGCGTTAGGTCATGAAATTTTCAAGAGTTTAGGACCAACACCAGACATATACGTGTTAACAAGGGTCCTAGCAGGTTGACTCTGAATTTGTCTGAAAGGTACAACTGGAGAAGTCATTCAAGAGATTATTTTTTTCCGGCCAAATGAAGAGAGACAAGAAAGAAAAACATTGACAAAATCAGCCCAGGCATGTACCAGGAGAAAAACTTGCACAGAGAACTGGGAAAGTAATTTAATATTTTTTTTATTCATGTAAAAGAATAAACGAATAAAAAATTAAAAAAGTAGTAATTGATATACCTTAAAAAAGAATCCAATAAATTTATTCTTCATGGTATAAAGGCTAAAGAGTCCTTTAACCATGATATATGTTTCAGAATAAGTTTCACATATTTAACATCACAAACTATGAAAAGCAGATAACTGTTCGGTGCTGCTAAGGCAAATTTCAGCATGCAGTAACCTTCAGTGTCTTCAGTGGTTTGGCGGTTTGATGATCCTTTGTAAGATAACAGTCCTTGCCCTACGAATATCCCTGCTACAAACATCAGCTTGCACTCCAAGGTCTTCAACATTCTTCATAAAAACATCAAGTTTTTTCCTGATCTCTTCTATACCAATCTTAACTTCATTTTCATCAATAGCAAACTCAACTTTCTTCAACAGGGACTCTATCTCGATTTCCAGTCGATCAATCAGCACCCTGATACTGTCCAAATCCTTAATTGTGATAAAAGTACCAACGTACATTGTGTTGATTAATTCTTTCTGTCCTTTCAGAGCATTTTCATAGTTCTTGAGAAGGGAATCTATCCATTTGCCCATTGAGCCTAATGGAATCGACGTTGCAGCAGCGAGAGCAGATGCAACCGGAGGAGCAGCTATAGCAGCAGCCACTACTGAGCAAATCAAAACAGCTGCAAATGTAGCCACAAATATAATATTTGACACTTTCCTCCAAGCATGAATGTACTTAAGCCTCTTATCAAGCTTGTTCTTTTTCAGCTGCAGCTTTTCGAGCATCAGCATTTGCTGTGTATAAACAGACTGGAATATTTGGAAAAACTCTTCTGTGAAAGGATCCCCTGCAGCTTTGAAATTCTTCAGTTCCTCTAAAGTCTTAGTGTATCTATTCCCTTCAACCCCACTTTCCTCTTCAAATTGTTGAAGTGCTACAAGAATCAGCAATTGGCTATCCCGAGCTCGTTTCAGGCATTTCTCTAAAGCAGCCAAGAAATCAAGAGTTTTGAGGCTATTGTCAAAATACTCTTCAACCAGCTCAAACAATTCTTGATTCTTCCATATGTCTTTCTTGCAATCCAATATCACCTTCACAACTTCCTGATTCATCTCCAAAAGGCAACCAGTGACTTCCTTCAATGAATCAAAAGAAAGTGCTCTAACTTCAACCCCATCAGCAAGGGTATTGATAACGTGACTGGTTCTAGCTTGTAGAGTTGTATCAAATGACTGTAAATCCGTGTCAGCCCTGCATGCAGCTTCATATGAATTCAGCTCGATTTTGTACTGCAGATTGTCAATAGCAGCTGAAGTCTCACCAGGCTTTTTGCTCAAATGTCCTCCCATATTATTCTCAATATCAAATCTCAATTCAGGTATAAATCTCTACACAAGCATAAAAAATACAGCTTTAGAAAATTTTCCAGAACTTCAACTATGATGCTTTGCAAAGAAATCCAAAAAACAAATAATCCTCCTATTAAGCTTATTAAATTTTAAAGTCAATAACTAGTGGAGGAAGATTGAAAATATCTGATGCAAAGAGGATCCAGTTCTTAATGTTAGTCATCAGTAAAAGGGATAATTGATTATTTGATGAGATGGGAACAAAATAATGAATGCCCAACAACAAAGTTCCTACAAAAAATATCACTTTCATGCACACATAACATCAAGCAAAACAAACAAGAAACTGCAACAACTTAACAAAATAGCCAAAAAATATGAAGTGCCCAAAAATAGAAAAAAATACAATTTTTATCCAACAAAATAGTACTTCATAAACTCCCCAACTTTGTAGCAAGAGATAAGTTAAATGTTGCAAATGGACAACAGATACATGTAAAAAATCGCAATATTTTCAGCTAAAAGAAAAGAAGCTTTTAAATTTAGCGAGAAAGGAACTAAATAATGAATGTCCAAACAACAAGGTCCTACCAGAATATCACTTTCATACATATAACATAAAAACAAAACAAGCAAGAAACTGCAACAACTGAACAAAAAAGCTCAACATATGCAGTACCCAAAAACAGAGAAAATCCAAGCTTTATCCAACAGAATCCTACTTCATAGATTCCCCAACGATGCACCAAGATTGATCAAATATCGCAAATGGGCAAGTTATAAAAGTAATTTTCAGCTAAAAAGATAAGCTTAACTGCAACAACTGAACAAATTAGCTGAAAATAAGCAGTACCTAGAAAGAGAAGATCCAAGCTTTAACCAAGAAAATCGTACTTCATAAATTCCCCCCAACTTTGAAGCAAGAAATGGATCAAAGATGGACAACTGATAAAATTTAATTTTGAGCTAAAAAAACCAAGCTTTAAAACTGTTACGCTCTGTTCAAGAATGGAGTTAGGAGAAAATCAAAGTGGGGTAAACAGTGGGTATATAAAAAGGTAGGGGAGGTGATGATGATAAATTAAGATAAAGATTGAGGCTGAGGATAAAGGAAGAAGCTTAGAGAGAAATGAAACCGTTAAGAACCAAGAAAATTGCTTCGGTGGCGTTGGTATTGACACATTACAACAAATACCTTGCACGCATTAGTTAATTGAAATTTTTTTTGCAGATGGAAAACACGGGAAGCAATGTTCTTCTCTGGTTTGAGCTTAATTAAGAGTTTTTATTGAATATATCTTCTTCTGATTCAGAGCTAATATTGTTCTGTAGATATAAAGAAAAATTTCTGGATATATAAAAGGGTGGTGTAAATGCTAAACAGTTTAACGTGGAAAGCAAGGAAAGAAACTGTGAAACTTCAGCTTAAAGAAAAGAAATGATTAAGTCAGAGAATAGAGGAAAACATGGGTCTTTTCCATTGGGTTTTCATAAAGATTTTTCTTTATAACGGTAAAGATTAAGGAAATCACCAAAGATGCCGTCTTTTTCTTCTAAATGACAAAAAACACCCTAGTTACAAGCCACCATTTAATTTTAACATTAGAAATTATATTATTAAGATAAAATTAAATTATTTTTAAATAAAAAATTTGATATTTTTTTGCTACGGAATAAAAAGAAAAAAGGAAAACGGAAAACGTGCCACATATACTGGGACATAGGAAGTAGTAGTAATTTTGTTGAGGGGTCCTTTAGTTTATATACTAGCTACACTAATTTGAGGATTACTATAATTCAGATATATTTATGAGATTATATGAAAAGAATTTTATTCATGAATTACTTACTTTTATAAAAATATATATTTATTTGTCTTTAAATAGGTTAATCCTTGTATTGTTAATACACGAATTATTATTCTACATTTTGCCCCTCATAAAATAATACTTTTATCAGTTCATTTTTAGTTGTCTGCTTTTGATTTTGCACTTTATTTAAATAAAAATAAACAAAGTATGTATTTTACAATTTTATTCATAATAATGATGTATTTCAAAAAGTGTCGGGAAATGATTTTGGGAATAAGTAGTCAATGATAAGTTAAAATAAGGAAAAATATTATTTTACTCTTGATTTGCTAAAATGAACAACTAAATTGAAAATGTATTATTGATATAGTGAACAAGTAAAAGTGAAGGGAGGGAGTTTATAGTTTTTACACAACATAATGCAGGTATACTATATACGTAGAGTTTAAATCACCAATCAACAATAATAACTATCCAGTATAGTCTCACAAAGTGGAGTCTGAGGGATAATACGTACACAAGCCTTATCCCTACCCGAAAGGGCAGAGAGACTGTTTCCAATCGACCCGCGGCTCAAGAGAAAGAGAAGAGAAAGAAGAGGAAAGAGAAAAAAAGAAAAGAAAAGCAAAAGATCATTAGTGATTGTAGCAGAAATCACATAAATAATTAACTTAACATAAAACCATAAATTACAAGGCATGATATAATATCTACCAGTAATTATCATAAGGGGGCACGATATAATACGCAAGTCATCTATGGAGGATCCTACCAAACCCTACCTAGCCCCGAAAATAAAATACGAAAAGCTATAAAAGCCCACATCCTATAACCCTTATACTAAACCTCTAAACTTTCTTATTTCATTAATTATGTGGTGATTTTTTTATGGATCAACCAAACACATGCAAGATTTATGCTTGGATTAAATAAGTTAATACAAACAACCAAACGACAGCTAACTGTTTTGCGTTTACTTTTTCTATATATTATATATATATACACACCTGATTTGACAGATTATATATGAAATTAAGGTAGAAAATCAGAACAAACGTATACGTGGACAGGGTTTATGTTAGAAAATGATTGATAGACGCAACAACCTTGATCGCGATGGACCTCTTGGCCGAGGATTGAAAAGTAAATTTTTTGACAATGTAGCTTTTTAATATTATCATCAAGTGTGGGGGAAAATATAAATATTCTTAAACATAGTAGAATTGAAATGACGAAAACAAATTATACTACCTATTAATGCCCCATACTTCAACATAGGTGAATCTTGGGGCGGAGTTAGAGCATGAGCTATGAGTTCAGCCGAACCTAATAACTTTTGTTCAAATTCTATATTTGTTTTAAGAGATTTATTGAATATAGATAAATTACTAATATAAAACCCACTAATTATACGATCAAAAATTCTGAACCAATAAAATTCAAATTCTGATTCCGCCTTCGAGCGAATTAAGCATTTGAACTTAATGATCATGAGTTCAGTTTTGCACTGAACTCATTGTACATATTGTGTCTTCAGAGATATAATATCTATAAAGTTTTAGTAGATTTTGCATATTTTATATCAAAACAAATGAATCCATTTCCAGGGCTACATTCATCTCTGTCCCTAAATTAGTTGACACAAGCACTCCTTCCCAAATAGAATAAGCAATAAAGGCTTGTTAGCACGTATAGATGATTCTATCTAAATATGCTAACCAAAACTACAATATTTTCTGTAACAGTTTTTTTTTTTGTTTTCCTCTCTAAATTAAAGGCTTGTTAGATGTCGACATCTTTATTATGATCTTCCAATAAGAGTTACAAGTCATGAGAAATTAAAGAAGACGAAATCCTTTGAATTATTGGCTCTCTCTATTCTTCAATTTTGATAATTACTGATGCTGTAATTCATGTTGCTAATGGGAAATATCATTCATTAATTCATAATTTAGTAAAGAATGGAGAAGTTAACTTACCGGTGATCTCAAAGTCGTACTTGAGAAGTAGCTTAGTAGGAGAGCTTTAATTTGGTAGCTGTAGTTCAGTTAGATTATAGCTTTGGGTATCAGTAATATTTATAGGCAAATTAAATTTGGACCAACACAGTAACTTGCCATGAAAGTAATTGGTTGTTGCCTTCTTTCTTCTCCTTTTTATCTTTTTGGTCTTTCTGTTTAGATAACAGTTGTCTTTCTTACAAGTGTGTTGAATCTGTCAAAGTAACTCTTCTTTTTACGTGTTAAAATTAATTTAACTTTTACTCACTCCGGTCCAAAATAAGTGATTTTTTGAATGTTTTCACGCATATTAAGGAATTTACCTTTTAGCATTAAGTAGCAATGAAATTGACCATATTAACTTTTACTATCTCACATAAACACTCCTAATACGTATTCCAACACCATTAACTCCAAGTACAATGTAGGGAAAAAATAATTAATTCATTCTTGAAATCCGAAAAAATCACTTATTTTGGACCACAAGAAAAATGCCAAAAAATTACTTATTTTGGACCGGAGGGAGTAACTTTTATTTTACCCACTATACCCTTAATAATAATTTAATATATCATGATCCCACAAAACTTTTATCCCTTAAACTTTTAGTACCACATATTTAAAATTTTACCTGTTTCTCTTAAATTTTGTGTCAAATCAAACTAAATGGGCACTTGGACAGAAGAATTATAAAATACCAAAAAAAGTGATACTTTTTTTCAAGTAAAAATGTTATTTGAAATAAATTTTCTTTACATGAATATAGTTCTGAATTTTTGTAAGTGGTATGAGTAAAAATATTGAAAAGCAATTTTGTGGAGTTTTTTAAATTTTTAAAAAATTCACATCTTCAAGTGAAAATTGAAATATTTTATGGCTAAATAATAATTTTTTTTAAAAAAGTATAAATTATTTCATGGCCGAACATGCTATAAATCATCTTAATTAAAATGGAAGGAGTGATAATGTAATAAATTTATATATAAAAAAGACAGAAATAGTTGGAACATCAAGATATGAAACAGCCCTTACCCAAAAAGCTTAATATTTATTTAACACAATTAAAGGATTACTATAATAAACAAACAACAACAATAACAATAAATTCACAATTAAAGAATCACTACTTTATCAATATTTTATCAATATTTTTACCTCTATTTATGGAAAAAATAATTGCATACTCCTAAAAGTGGAGGGGTATATCCGTTATATAGAGTAAAGTGGAGGGGTATATGAATAGAAGGGAGTGGGTAATAGGAGCTAAAAAAGTGGATAAAACGAGAAGCAAGTACGTTATCTTACAAAGCAGCTCCGCGTGCTTTAACATACTCCTGCGTTATTTTCGGAGTTATTAAACCGGCTTTCAGGAGGACACGTCAGCTTGATTGACGCGTGTCACCAATTCAGTGGTTGCCGCCTCTACGAGGATTCAAAAGGATTCCACGCTACGTCAAATACACAAAACCAATCTTTTGGATTATTTCTTATCCCTCACGTGCTTCGTTACGATTCTTGGCTGCCCATTTTTCTCGTTATTTTTCCAACTAATTAAATCAATCTTCCAAATAATGAGTAGACAACAGTAGACATCCAACTGGATTGCATGTATTACTATACTAATGTTAAGTTGTCGACGTTACGTTGAAGAGTGAGGAATGTCAAATAATCTATCATTCTCATTTTATTTGATGATGTTTAATTAATGTAAAATTTAAATTATGCTACGAATGCTTGAATTAATAGAAATACTTTTTCCAATATGTGCAATTTGAACGATCAAATAATGAATTTTACACCTTAATTGTTCCAAAACAATTACTAATATGGAGTGAAGGATTTTAGTTGCATTATAGCATTATTGAACATAGATGAAATTAAATGGGTGTAACTTCCTCGTGCTTTTGACCGTAGAGTAAGTTGCACTCACTGTTTGACCAAAAGATATCAAAACTTTTTTGATTAAATCAATTAATTAAGATGAAGAAATAAATCTTAGTCAAACATAATAAACTTCAGGTCTATAAACACATGAGAAAATGATTAGTAAAATAAAATAGGGCGGTCAATCTTCTTGATATTTTTCATTTCATCTCTCACTAATCGGTGGAGATAATCATTACATCCTGTACGGAAAATTATTCTATCTTCATTTTGCTAAGAAGATTACAGAGAGAGGAGGATTGCCAAAGAGAAAAGCCCCCCCTCCTTTCTAGGAAGGCTCCATATATATATATATATATATATATATATATATATATAGTCATGGCGTCCTTCCTATGTTATTGAGTCAATGCTTCTTCATACCACGTTCGTTTTCGTCGTTTCTGAGTATTGTTCTTCGACTTAGCGGGCACTGTAAGTACGAGGTTTGGGGAAAATCATGACATCTTTCACCATTCCGCGCTTGGGCGAGATCCCAGTTGAGTTGATCATAACGGTCATATTTTGACCAATACAGTTAGTCCCTCCGTCCGCTGAGGTCGTCTCTTGTCCGACATGGAAGACGTATTATGAAATTTACACATTCAAGAGAAATTAGACTATCTACCCTTTGGGTATAATTTTTGGATTCAAGTAATGTAATGACACTTCTTGCGATACCCTTGGACCGCCGCGACTGTTTCGGACTCGAAGTGTCGTTTAAAAAATCGTTTGTGGTTGCTGTCATTATGACACACGTTCCTAGGGGATTGAACCGTTTCATGCCCAATCATCTTCGATTAGAGGCTCTTAGGTTTCGTGTTTGGGAAATTTATGTCACTTATAAATAGAAGGAAAGTACCACTCGATTGACACAACTCTTTGCCTTTACTTTAAAGAAAACTGCGAATATTCTTTTCTCCTAACACTTCATGTTTTTGATTTTTTTTCCCGATTATCCAGGAACTTTCATCTTAGCCTCTTCTTTTTTATTTCATCCCTTTGTTTCATCAATTTGATACAAATGGCTGATAATTCTTCCCGTGCTGACAATTTTGCCGCAACTCCGACACTAGAAAGTGATATCCCTGCCCTTGGAGAGGTAGAAGTGGTAGAAGATAAGGGGATCCTCTCAGCGGCTGAGATTTTGCCTTGCCCTGGGAAGCCATGGAATGATTTCCACAATCCAGGAAGGAGCCGGGACCTGCCTCTTCTATTATGACCGAGGAGGGGACTGCAGAGTTGAAGGCCAGATGGGGGATTTTTCACCACATCGAAATGCTGCTGGCAGTGGGAGATGCCATTATACATTTCGACCGTTCAAGATACTGTGAATTCTATGCTTATCCCTTTATAGTCAGGTATACGCTTCCTCTCCCTCCCTTAGTGATAGATTTTTTCGTTTCTATGAGATGTGTCCGACTCAGCTTTCGCCATACTTGTATAAATTATTCCTTATGCTGCTCAAGTTCGCGGAGCTTGCCGGTTGGGAGTTCACGTTGAGACACATGCTCAATCTCTTTGCCCCTAAACTTATTCGTGGTTGTAAACGCGTGATTTTTGACCCTCCCCGAGATTTTTTATATTTTTAGCGTAAAATATTTAGTTTAGTTTTAATATAGATGTTTTAGCTAAATTTGACTCTTTTACTTTATTTTTACCTTAAAATAAAAAATAACAAAATATAGTTTTATTAATGTTTCGTAGTCATTTTAAACTTGAAAAATACAAAAATAGTACTTTATATTTTTTATCTTTTTATAAAAACGAAAATAATAAAAAATAGTTTCATTAATATTTTGTAGTTATTTTAAACTTGAAAAATATAAAAATAGTACTTTATATTTTTATCTTTTTATAAAAACGAAAATAATAAAAAAAAATAGTTTCATTAATATTTTGTAGTTATTTTAAACTTGAAAAATATAAAAAAATAGTTTTATTTTAATTATGAGTATTATAGTTATTTTGATTACCTAGGATTAATTAAATAACACCATTCTCGGTTCCGGGCGAAGAATAATATTCGGGTTCAAACCTCCCGGTTTTATAATTTTCGGACCTAGCCCGTAATAATCCGAGTCCACTACACTAAGGGGGACAATACATAATGGATGGTGAATAAGAACAAAGACAAGAAGAAAAAGACAAAGGGATAAAAACAAGAGGAAAAAAACAAAGGTAAAGGACAAAACTTGTATAAAAAAAAAAAATAATAATAATAAACAATAACTATACTTCTTTCTTTAAAAAGAAGAAGAAAGCACGGCTGAAAGGGATTATTTTTGAAAGCAAAAGACAAGAGTTTTTGGTCATTTTTTGGAAAGCAAAAGACAGTGAGCTCTCGGCTCAATTTTGAAAAACAAAAAACGGAACAGAAGACAACCAACGCATGTCATTCTTCCTCATTTCTTAAAAACGGACAGCAGAAGAACGAAACAAAAAAAAATGATCCAGTCCAAGCCCGTCGCCCACTAGCGAACCACCAGCTCCCTCCGTCGATGTTCGTCGTCCGACGAGGTACAACTTCAGTCGAGGTCGTCGTTTGATTCGAGTTCTGTCCGGAGAGGTCGAGGTTTGAGATCGTCATAAAAGGTTCGTTTTCTCGTTGTGTACGTTGAAAATATGCAGAAATAAAGGTGCATGTTCTTTTCCGATATTGTTCTTCTCGTTAATATTTTGGATCGTTTCGCATTTGATTTAGTTTCGTATGATTCGGATTATTTTTGTAAATATATGATTCTGTTGAACATGCAATTTCACAATTAATGGTGGTCTTGTAGTGTCGAAATTAGCTAATGAAAATAACTAATCATTCACATGCTCACCAACTAGTTGTGCTTCCGTTGTTTATGTAGTTGCTCGTCGTAGTCTTGAATTTGCTCACTTAGTTATCTACTCGTATGTTTACTCGAATTGGTTATAGTTGAGCATGATTTTGTCACCTTATCGAAATTGGTTCCTTATTCCTCAACCGAACGGCGGAATTAGATTAAAGGAATCGGGGGTGTATTTCATGTGACCCGACTCTAATTTTGAACAAGTTTAAATAAAGCGTGTCATGGACCACGGGCGCATTTCATGTAGCGTGGTTTGCAACATGTTCTAAATAATCTCGAATTAATTCTTAAATGAATATAGCGGAATGTAGTTCTCTTTTAAATTAGAATTAGAGGTGTGCCTCGCCTAATGAAATTATACAAATTGCGGGGCCCTCATAAATGTATATATATAAAAATACTTAGACTTCGGGATCAACCGTACAACGAATTTTACGGTGTTCTCCAAAGATAATAAATGCGTAGTTGCTTTAATCGCGTATTCTAATACTACCTTCTCAAATGCGGGTGCACATTTATGTGACCCAAATCTAAATCTCAACGAAGTCGAAACGTGTCAAAAGTCACGGGTGCACTGGTGCAACGTGGTTCGAGATACGTTTCCACTGCGTTGTAATTCATTTAAAACAATAAACAATAAAAGGGTAATGAGCCCTTAAACAATAAGCGGGACGAGCCTCGCCAAAATAACACGCAAATTGCGGGGCCCTCAACAGACGATTATTACGAAAAATGTTTAGATTCCGGGATGTGCTGTTTAGCGGATTCCACGGCCTTTCCCGAACACAAAACGCGTTAGTATCTTTAGGCGCGTATTTAATAATCTTATCTCCTTAAACTCGAGTGCACATTTATGTGACTCAAATCCAAATCTCAACGGAGTCGAAATGTGTTGACAACCACGGGTGCACTGGTGCGACGTGGTTCGAAATACATTTTCACAACGTTGCAATTCTTTGTTAAAATAATAATAATAATAATTCTTATAATAATAATAATAATCAAAAGCGGTTAAAAGTTAAAATTTGCACAGAGGTTAAAGCACATTATAAAATCAGATAAAGAGGCCAAATACGATGATTGAGCGACCGTGCTAGAACCACGGAACCCGGAAATGCCTAACACCTTCTCTCGGGTTAACAGAATTCCTTATTCGGATTTCTGGTTCGCGAACCGTAATATAGAGTCAAACCTTTCCTCGATTCGGGATTCGAACCGGTGACTTGGGACACCATAAATTTCCCAAGTGGCGACTCTGAATCTCTTAATAAATGAATCCCATGTCGATTGTCCTTTAATTGGAGAAACTCCCTCGTGCTCCCGCGGGTGCGTAAAAAGGAGGTGTGACAGCTCTGGCGACTCTGTTGGGGACAATTAACCCAGAACTTCGGTTCAGGGTTTAAGAATTCGAACTCAGTTAAATTGTTGTTTTTGTCTATATCTGATTTTATTATATGTTTAATTAATGTGCTACATGTCTACCGCTTTGATACTAGTTGCACTGTATATACAAACTGCTATATGTTTACCGCTTTGATATTGCGTGAATTGTATATAAAACTGTGCCGAAAACCCTTCACTTCTCACCCCCGGGGATGTGCTCACCGGTTGAGACTCCTTATTCTGTTAGTGTCATACCCCGAAATAATGAAGAGGTTCGGAAAGTTTCTAAGCCGGTTGGCCTTTTGGTTCCCGGAAAGGAGCTCCTTCCTCAGCCCGAGTTGTCCGCTTGGGTACACAGTCTAGATCATGTACCAAGGTTTTGAACTTAGAATAACATGACTTCATGCCGGACCCCTAGTAGGAAACACTTATTTGCATCACGTTGCATTTGACTTAGGGGACTCAACACAGGGGTTGGGTCCGTCTAGGACAGGTGACCCGGTAATCAAGGACCGAGCATATTATATGTTGCATTTATTTATCATGTATTATTACGATGATTGGTTAAATTCCTGAAAAAAAAAAAAAAGGAAATAGAATTTTGGAATAGAAAAATATTGACGAAATGCTGTCGAAAATTTAAAAATTTAAAAAAACTAGGAAGAGCAATTTTGTTGAAATAATTGGTCATAAAATAATCTGACCGAACTACGCAGGTTTGATTCTCGCCATTAGGTGGGATACGTAGGCAACCCTCATCGGGTCCAACCACCCCTTCAAAAAATTAAAAAAAAAAATGTCAAAGTTTTAGTTTTCAATAAAATCAAAGTGATGCCGTTTTTGAAAATAGCCGAATGTTCCGAAAGGACGCCGGAAGGTTGTTTTTGCAAAAATAGCCACTTTGAGTCATTTTTAATAATTTGCGGGCACAGCCTTGAAATATTCCTTGTGGAAATGTTGCAAGGCCATAGCCACAAAATCAAGTCCGGGTTCACACCCCTTTTGCAAAAATAACCAAAAAATGTCAAATTTTTTATTTTGTTATAAATAAGTCGGGTGATGCTATTCTTGCTTAAAATAAGCCGAATGTCCCTCAAAAGGACGCCGGAAGGCCGTTTTTGCAAGAATAGCCACTTTGAGTCATTTTAAATAATTTGCGGGCATAGCCTTGAAATATTCCCTCGCGGAAATGTCGAAAGGCCGTATCCGCAAAATCAAGTTTTGATTCATCACTCAACTTTACAAAAATAACCACTTTATCAAATAAGCCATTACATGGCCGGAGTTTTGCTGAAATAGCCACATTTTTGCATTTTAACTTCCTCAGTCTTGTGTTGGCCTGTGTCGGTGTTGAACGATGCCCCATAGGCCCCAGGATAAAATTTTTGAATTTGCATCTTCTTAAATAAAATTTTGCAAAAAGAGCCACTCTGTTTAAATAAGCCATTACATGGCTAATTTATGAAAAATAGTCTTGTGTTGGTTTATGGTGATGCCGAACGATGCCCCATGAGCCACAGGATAAAAAAAAAAAAATTTTAAGTTTACCTTTCTTAAATAAATTTTGCAAAAAATAGTCGTTTTGTCAAATAAGCCATTAGGTGGCCAATTTTGTAGAAATAGTCATAATTGACACCAAAAATATTCTTATTCTTGTAGAAATCTCCTACACAAGTTTATAGTTGGAGTCGGCTTCTATAATTTTCCTTCAAAGAAAAGAAAAAAAAATCAAATAAATATCTCTTTATTTCTTGCATTAATTTGCAAGAACTACGCTCGGTCTGATTCATGCGGGGTCATGATACGTAGGCAATCCACATAGGCTTCGACCATTTCCATAACCAAAAAAAAAAATGAAAAAAAAACTACAAAAGAAAAAAAAAGGAAAAATGAAAAAAACCACAAAAAGGGAAAAAGAAAAGAAAGGTAGAAAAAAAAAAGAAGAATGATCAATAAGCGGGATACCTTAATGCTGACATGCTAGCTTCGTTTTGTTGTGTCCATTTTCAGAAAGGTGGTTGGTTGTGGTTCCAAAATAACTCTTCCCTATAATACAAGGTCGGAGGACAATGACAGAGAATCTCAAGACTGAGTGGGTTGGTACCGGTACCCGACAACAGCTGGTTGAACGGAACCACGGGTTAGTAGAAGAAGTCAAAATGCTGAGACAACATGTGGCCGACATGTATCGGGCGTGGATGGATGGAAAAGCACCACCCCCGCCACCACCTAGCTTCCTGGACTCTGTCCTTACCCGTACACTGAACCCGATGCCAGATGATCCCTCACACTCTCCATATATACCCACCTATCACAGCTTTTCCAGCCACTCGAGTAGCTCAATTACTCGTTCCCCGGCTATGTTTTCACAACGCTACTCCCGTCCCCAACACCACTACTCTCCCCGGGACACCCAAAATCGTACTTCACCTTCCAGGTACCCAGCTCCACAAAAAGCCTACCAACCCCCACGAACATACCGGAAACCCCCTAGGTTAGGTTTCAGGCCAAATAAGGCGTTTAGGGAAGAGAGGTTGCTGAAGCGAGAAAAGGCTCTTACCCCAATCGGAGAATCCTATGCAAGTCTGTTTGAAAGGTTAAAGCACGTCGGCCTGATTACACCGCCCCCCGAATATACTCCCGATCCACGTGCAAGAAGCTTCGATCCTACTGCACGATGTGCATACCATTCCAATGTCAGAGGGCACGATATTGAGAGTTATCGTACCTTGAAAAAGGAAATAGAAAGAATGATTCAAAAAGGATGGTTGATTGTGATCAATGACGATGACAGAGAGCACACGAATCCTCTGGGGGGTATATTGATTGAAGCTAAAAATGTTGAAGGAGATGGAAGCCTCAGCAATATTGATGCAGAACTTAGTGGCTAAAATGTTGTGCTTGGTAATTGGGAAGACACTCCATCTTTTGGTCGGCTAGATGGAGCTTTGGTGGTTCGTTTTTGTTGTCATTTCTGTTGTCCGAGTTATTTTCAGGGTTTTCTTGTGGTCAAACCCTTTTGTCCTAACAGTTTGCTTTGGTCTTGCCCAGTTTTGTTTCAGGGCCTGTACTCTAGTTTGTTTTGCTTGTTTTGTCATTGAACCATTTCGTCATTAGTTTAATGAAGCTTTCGGCTTTTGTTACTTCCGGTCATTTTATTTGTTTAGTTCTTTTACCCTTTAGATTTGTCTTGTGCTCAAACACCGAATCTAGTGACACGACATACGCACACATAATCGTGGCTTAATTCTAAAAGTTAATCATTAAGCAATTGGAAGATGATCGGGTCATCTAAAGGAAATAAAAACAATTTGAGACTATTTGGATCGTGAGTCATGTGAAACTGGGGCAAGTAAAAAGGAAACAGTCAAAGGCAAGCTGGCCAAAATTGACATGGGGTCGTTCATAATGAGAGTGTTGCCCAACAGTGCTTTAATGATATGACGAATATTAATTGTGTTGTTTACGCTTGGCATATTTTGAAGATTGGAATGACGAAGGCATTTTGTTCTGCTATCCAAACACTTTATCCATCGTCAACCCTTTGAGCCTTATTCTAAATTCTTTCATACCCCTCCTTCGGAATTAGTTGCAAAGACTAGACACACAAGTTTGAAAGGTAAGAGAAGAAAGGGATAAAGAAAAAAGAAAAGAAAAAGAAAACAAAAAGAAAAGTGTATGAAAAAAGAAATTTGAAAAAGAGGAATTGGGAACTACGTTTGACCTGATTCCTCAAAGAGGATACGTAGGCGCTTCACAGCTCGGTCATAGTGTAAATAAAAATCAAAAAAAATCCCCAAGCAAAAACTGGGGCAACAAAAAAATGTGTTTATGTAAGGAAAATATAGGATTCCGAAGGTTGTAATTTTGAACCCAATTTGTTTTATTTTGAGCCTTTAATACCCTTTCTTTCTAGCCCTGTCCAAACCCACATTACGGTCCAAAGAAAGACCTTTTGACCAATTTTCAAAAGAGGCTGAGTTAGGCAAATGAGAGAAGTTTCATCGGGACATAACACTCTGATTTCCGGCAGAAAGACTCCGATCTCCAGCAGAAAATAGGAGAGTCTTAGCAGTAACACCACCAATCCCCAGTGAAAAAGTAACATAAATGAGAGAGTCTCGCGGTGAAAACCTTCACAGGCACCATAAGGCGATGAAAGCTGAGAGAAAAACCGAAATGAGAGAGGCTTGGTAGTGAAAACCCCTCGGGCACTACAAGTCGAACGGAGATTGGAAATCAGATGGGAAAGCACCATGCGAAGATTACAAAAGGCGGTTTAACGATGGAGGATTGGCTATATGTGCATGTCATGTCCATTAGAGTTGGTATCCACGTTTGATTAGGTTTACTTTATAATTTTTCTTTTTAGAGAGTCATCTTCCTTTTTGTCTTTTATTCTGTTTCCTTTTATCTTTCTTCTTATATCGAAAATTCCCCAATAGAGTCCTGTTTGCAAGAAATGACTGCAAAATTTTCCATCACCTTTCCAATTACGCAAGACGGGATTCTAATTGGTACACCCAAGTGGTATAAGTCAGGAGGGAACAAGCGCAATGCCAATGTCCAGAAGGATGTTCCCCAACAAGAGGAAGTTGACAAAGGGGTAGACCAGCATCATAAAAGATACCTCCATAAAAAGTAAAGGTTAATGACCTCAAGGCCAAGGCCAGTGAGACTCAAAGGTCGGAAAATGCCACAGAAGAAGGGAGGATATCCCCAGCAGAAGAGGTATTTTCAGTGGCAAGGGTGAACAAAGAAAATGGTTCACCAAGTAAAACATGCAAGGTCTTCACGAAGGGTCACTATCATAGGAATTCGGGTGGTCGGTGGAAAACCACGTGGAAAGGTTCGCGAATAAAGAGTCGTCAAGGAAGGCGGGGAAGCAAGAAAGAGAAAACTATCCCCCGCATGAATATCATCAAATGATAACA
>JASVEL010001678.1:0-52901 GCA_032618575.1 Nicotiana noctiflora
TCCCCAGCAGGGTCTGACAATGAAACACAGAGCAGGGAAAGAAGAGGAGGACCATCCCCAGCAGGAGTACCACAACCAATCACCACATTTTAAAACTAACCAATTTTTCTTTGATTTGAAACAGGAAGAATAGGGGTTGTTGGCAGAAAAGCATGCCACGAAGAAGATTCTCAAACTGGGGCAGAAAATTTTCTCCCGTTGCGAAAATTTTCACGAAACCAAATACCCGGTTGGGGAAAGAAGCCGGATAACGCGAGGAAATGATCTTTGAACCCGATTATCCCCAGCAGCTTTGAAAAAAAAAAAAAGAAAACAACAAGTTGTGATAGAGGAAATTATACCCCCAGCAGACAAGACAAAACGAGGAAGCTTGCGTTCAGAAAGGCAAGAAGTCGGTATCATCCCCAGCAGTTCTCGGAAAAATGAAACACCGATTTCGAGATTTCTCCGGCAGCATTATATCCTACAAGTTTTTCAAGGGAGTCAAGCGCGAGTCCTGAATGAGGTTTGGAAAGAGGAAAAAGGAAAAGGGATCCCCCGACAGTGTAATCCCCAGCTGATGACATTTCGGTCCCCAGCAATCCCGGGAGAGAATAAAGGTTTTGAAGGAAGTAGAAAAAAAAAGGGAAATAAAGAAGATTTCCCCAGCAGCATTACCCCAGCAGGTAAGTAATTAGTTCCAAAGACATCCCCAACAACCAAGAGAAAAATAACACGACCAGGAGGAAAGCAATTCCAAAACAAGGCAATTCAGAAGAAAGGATGGCCCAAGAAGCGATGCAGGAGGAAGAAAGTGGTACAGGAAGCAAAGGAAGGCGACATGGATGGGATGGAGTTAGTGAGTTGATGTGGAAGTCAGGAGCCCGCCTGAAGAATGGAGCGACGATTTTATTTTGAAGTTGTAGTTGAAGTCAGGGAGCCCGCCTGGAGAATGGAGTGGCGATTTAGTTTTGAAGTTGTAGTTGAAGTCAGGGAGCCCGCCTGGAGAATGGAGTGGCGATTTGGTTTTGAAGTTGTAGTTGAAGTCAGGAAGCCCGCCTGAAGAATGGAGTGGCGATTTTATTTTGAAGTAGTAGTAGAAGTCAGGGAGCCCGCCTGAAGAACGGAGTGGCGATTTTATTTTGAAGTAGTAGTTGAAGTCGGGGAGCCCGCCCGAAGAATGGAGTGGCGATTTTATTTTTGAAGTAGTAGTTGAAGTCAGGGAGCCCGCCCGAAGAATGGAGTGGCGATTTTATTTTGAAGTAGTAGTTGAAGTTAGGGAGCCCGCCCGGAGAATGGAGTGGCGATTTTATTTTGAAGTTGTAGTTGAAGTCGGGAGCCCGCCCGGAGAATGGAGTGGCGATTTAGTTTTGAAGTTGTAGTTGAAGTCGGGGAGCCCGCCCGGAGAATGGAGTGGCGATTTAGTTTTGAAGTTGTAGTTGAAGTCGGGGAGCCCGCCCGGAGAATGGAGTGGCGATTTAGTTTTGAAGTTGTAGTTGAAGTCAGAGGGAGCCCGCCTGAAGAATGGAGTGGCGATTTTATTTTGAAGTAGTTGTTGAAGTCAGGGAGCCCGCCTGGAGAATGGAGTGGCGATTTGGTTTTGAAGTTGTAGTTGAAGTCAGGGAGCCCGCCCGGAGAATGGAGTGGCGATTTAGTTTTGAAGTTGTAGTTGAAGTCGGGAGCCCGCCTGAAGAATGGAGTGGCGATTTTATTTTGAAGTAGTAGTTGAAGTCGGGAGCCCGCCCTGAAGAATGGAGTGGCGATTTTATTTTGAAGTAGTAGTAGAAGTCAGGGAGCCCGCCCGAAGAATGGAGTGGCGATTTTATTTTGAAGTAGTAGTTGAAGTCGGGAGCCCGCCTGAAGAATGGAGTGGCGATCTTATTTTGAAGTAGTAGTTGAAGTCAGGGAGCCCGACTGAAGAATGGAGTGGCGATTTTATTTTGAAGTAGTAGTTGAAGTCAGGGAGCCCGCTTGAAGAATGGAGTGGCGATTTATTTTGAAGTTATAGTTGAAGTCAGGGAGCCTGCCTGGAGAATGGAGTGGCGATTTAGTTTTGAAGTTGTAGTTGAAGTCAGGGAGCCCGCCTGAAGAATGGAGTGGCGATTTTATTTTGAAGTAGTAGTTGAAGTCAGGGAGCCCGCCTGAAGAATGGAGTGGCAATTTTATTTTGAAGTAGTAGTAGAAGTCAGGGGAGCCCGCCCGAAGAATGGAGTGGCGATTTTATTTTGAAGTAGTAGTTGAAGTCGGGGAGCCCGCCTGGAGAATGGAGTGGCGATTTAGTTTTGAAGTTGTAGTTGAAGTCAGGGAGCCCACCTGGAGAATGGAGTGGCGATTTAGTTTTGAAGTTGTAGTTGAAGTCAGGGAGCCCGCCTGGAGAATGGAGTGGCGATTTAGTTTTGAAGTTGTAGTTGAAGTCAGGGAGCCCGCCTGAAGAATGGAGTGGCGATTTTATTTTGAAGTTGTAGTTGAAGTCAGGGAGCCCACCTGAAGAATGGAGTGGCGATTTATTTTTAATTTGGTTGAGGAAAGCGGTTGAATGTAATAGAAATCCCCGACATGAATCCAAGTTCGTAAGCAGAAGGAAGGCAACAAGGATCAGAAAAGATAGATTCAGACTTCGAAGGAGAATAGCTCGAAGATCACAAGTAAGGGAATTCACTTCGGAGTGCAATGCAAGTTAGCAACAAAAGAAGCTTGCGACCAAAATGCGAGTCAACAGTCTGAGATGATCAACAAAAGTTAGTCACAATGAAAAAAAGCAAGGAGTTAATCTAAGTGCAGAAGTTGATGAAAGATGTGGTGTGCTCAAGACATTGCCGAGGTCACAAGCACTGCATACCTGGTTCTTGATCCGAAAAGCAGCACCTACAACTAGCAAGTATCAAGGTTCAAATTTAGAGTCCGCATGAAGCACCAACCAATACTCAAGATCAAGCTTCGGAAGACTTATAGATAGGAATCTTGTAACTAGTAGCTGATAGGCTTAGTTAGTCTTTCTCATGTTTTGATTTTTGATATAATAGCAGGACCACGGACCGGAACTTCGATCGGACGGAACCTCGATGGAACGACACCTCGGCTGGCTCTCTACCTCGGTTACTCCATATTCTTACTCACTTCTGAACTACACGTGGCCTGATTCCTTTATAGCCAAGGATATGTAGGCAGCTCGGATACAAGGGCTCGGTCACATCCTCTTCTTTTAGTTTAGTCCCTCCGAATAAGGGTCGGGTCAAAAAACACTTGTCTAGTCGTTCTTTGTCTGAAAACTCTTTGTGTTTTCAGTCAAAGAGGGGCAGCTGTAAACGCGTGATTTTTGACCCTCCCCGAGATTTTTTATATTTTTAGCGTAAAATATTTAGTTTAGTTTTAATATAGTTGTTTTAGCTAAATTTGACTCTTTTACTTTATTTTTACCTTAAAATAAAAAATAACAAAATATAGTTTTATTAATGTTTCGTAGTCATTTTAAACTTGGAAAATACAAAAATAGTACTTTATATTTTTTATCTTTTTATAAAAACGAAAATAATAAAAAATAGTTTCATTAATATTTTGTAGTTATTTTAAACTTGAAAAATATAAAAATAGTACTTTATATTTTTATCTTTTTATAAAAATGAAAATAATAAAAAAAAATAGTTTCATTAATATTTTGTAGTTATTTTAAACTTGAAAAATATAAAAAAATAGTTTTATTTTAATTATGAGTATTATAGTTATTTTGATTACCTAGGATTAATTAAATAACACCATTCTCGGTTCCGAGCGAAGAATAATATTCGGGTTCAAACTACCCGGTTTTATAATTTTCGGACCTAGCCCGTAATAATCCGAGTCCACTACACTAAGGTGGACAATACATAATGGATGGGGAATAAGAACAAAGACAAGAAGAAAAAGACAAAGGGATAAAAACAAAAGAAAAAGACAAAAACAATATGGGACTAAATTTTAAAAAAAAAAAAATAATAATAATAAACAATAACTATACTTCTTTCTTTAAAAAGAAGAAGAAAGCACGGCTGAAAGGGATTATTTTTGAAAGCAAAAGACAAGAGTTTTTGGTCATTTTTTGGAAAGCAAAAGACAGTGAGCTCTCGGCTCAATTTTGAAAAAAAAAAATGGAACAGAAGACAACCAACGCATGTCATTCTTCCTCATTTCTTAAAAACGGACAGCAGAAGAACGAAACAAAAAAAAAAATGATCCAGTCCAAGCCCGTCGCCCACTAGCGAACCACCAGCTCCCTCCGTCGATGTTCGTCGTCCGACGAGGTACAACTTCAGTCGAGGTCGTCGTTTGATTCGAGTTCTGTCCGGAGAGGTCGAGGTTTGAGATCGTCATAAAAGGTTCGTTTTCTCGTTGTGTACGTTGAAAATATGCAGAAATAAAGGTACATGTTCTTTTCCGATATTGTTCTTCTCGTTAATATTTTGGATCGTTTCGCATTTGATTTAGTTTCGTATGATTCAGATTATTTTTGTAAATATATGATTCTGTTGAACATGCAATTTCAAAATTAATGGTGGTCTTGTAGTGTCGAAATTAGCTAATGAAAATAACTAATCTTTCACATGCTCACCAACTAGTTGTGCTTCCGTTGTTTATGTAGTTGCTCGTCGTAGTCTTGAATTTGCTCACTTAGTTATCTACTCGTATGTTTACTCGAATTGGTTATAGTTGAGCATGATTTTGTCACCTTATCGAAATTGGTTCCTTATTCCTCAACCGAACGGCGGAATTAGATTAAAGGAATCGGGGGTGTATTTCATGTGACCCGACTCCAATTTTGAACAAGTTTAAATAAAGCGTGTCATGGACCACGGGCGCATTTCATGTAGCGTGGTTTGCAACATGTTCTAAATAATCTCGAATTAATTCTTAAATGAATATAGCGGAATGTAGTTCTCTTTTAAATTAGAATTAGAGGTGTGGCTCGCCTAACGAAATTATACAAATTGCGGGGCCCTCATAAATGTATATATATAAAAATACTTAGACTTCGGGATCAACCGTACAGCGAATTTTACGGTGTTCTCCAAAGATAATAAATGCGTAGTTGCTTTAATCGCGTATTCTAATACTACCTTCTCAAATGCGGGTGCACATTTATGTGACCCAAATCTAAATCTCAACGAAGTCGAAACGTGTCAAAAGTCACGGGTGCACTGGTGCAACGTGGTTCGAGATACGTTTCCACTGCGTTGTAATTCATTTAAAACAATAAACAATAAAAGGGTAATGAGCCCTTAAACAATAAGCGGGACGAGCCTCGCCAAAATAACACGCAAATTGCGGGGCCCTCAACAGACGATTATTACGAAAAATGTTTAGATTCCGGGATGTGCTGTTTAGTGGATTCCACGGCCTTTTCCGAACACAAAACGCGTTAGTATCTTTAGGCGCGTATTTAATAATCTTATCTCCTTAAACTCGAGTGCACATTTATGTGACTCAAATCCAAATCTCAACGGAGTCGAAATGTGTTGACAACCACGGGTGCACTGGTGCGACGTGGTTCGAAATACATTTTCACAACGTTGCAATTCTTTGTTAAAATAATAATAATAATAATTCTTATAATAATAATAATAATCAAAAGTGGTTAAAAGTTAAAATTTGCACAGAGGTTAAAGCACATTATAAAATCAGATAAAGAGGCCAAATACGATGATTGAGCGACCGTGCTAGAACCACGGAACCCGGGAATGCCTAACACCTTCTCTCGGGTTAACAGAATTCCTTATTCGGATTTATGGTTCGCGGACCGTAATATAGAGTCAAACCTTTCCTCGATTCGGGATTCGAACCGGTGACTTGGGACACCATAAATTTCCCAAGTGGCGACTCTGAATCTCTTAATAAATGAATCCCATGTCGATTGTCCTTTAATTGGAGAAACTCCCTCGTGCTCCCGCGGGTGCGTAAAAAGGAGGTGTGACAGTGGTATGATGACTCATATATGCCACTGAGGGACGAAGGGTTTGGTGGTGAAGATGGATGACAAAGCTAACCGTAGTTTCTATGAGAACTATTTCTATGTGCAGACCGAGCACCTTCTCGCAGATCTTGTAGGGTTCCCCGAGAAGTGGAACTTCGCACATAAATTTCTATGCCTTTAGTTTTAATGATGGTCGTCCGATTTTCTTTGGGCGGTACTTACATTGTCTTTATTTTTGTAGTCGCGAGACTGACCCCCACTTCCGTTGACGATATTCGTGAGTGTGTGAAAGACACCCTCCTTCATACGACAGGGGTTTCTGCATGGTCGTCCTTCTATGAGAAATATGGACGTAAGCCTCTTACCGGTAAGTAACGTCAGTTTTGTTTTTCTTTCGAATAGTAGATTTTGTTACTCATATGGCTTTCACCGATGTCAGGCAAAGTGCGGAGGGTGACGACTCCTCCACTAGCATTTCATCAGCCTATGTCGCCCGTTCGTCCTGCCTAAGGACCTACCTCTTGACCTTCATCGAGGGTCGCTTTAGTTGAATCTACGGCTGTGCGCACGGATGCTAGCCCTCGAATAGAGATTTCGACCCCTACCACCTGTCCAACATGGGAATCTTCCCGTGTAGAAGATGGGGAGGGGCTATCAAAGAAGTAGTGGGTGGAGTCTGAAACTGCTCATTTGGCCATGGTATGTTTAGATGGTGAACCCCCTTTTGACGGGGTCTAAGGCGGGCGTTGATGTTATTCCGCCTGCCGAGACAAAGCTAGCCGTTACATTCACCCCATCGACGGGGATCCCGACTATTAGGATTAGCAAACAACCTGCCGCGATGAAGGGTAAGAATCCTGAGACCGATTTTATTGCTTTGGACGAGCCTTCATCTTTGATACCGGGGCGTGATTATTCTTTGGCCATAGAGAGGGAAAAATGTCATGGTTGATGATTATGAGTCTGAGTCTGATCTTGATCCTGTTGACTTCAGGATGTTCAAAGAGGGCCTTACTCATACGGTGGTACATGTGGGGGGCATGTCCCACATACTTGAAATGACCCACTTGCCGTCACTGACATGACCGTTTAACCTCCTGGGGGATACAAAAGACTTGGTCCCGAAGTTTGACCTCTTGTGTTCTGCTGCCGAGATAGAAGCTCTTTGGGACGTCCGTGACATCGATTTGATGCATGAGGTGGCCGCTATGGGCTTGAGGGTATGTTTTCTCTTCCCTATTATGCTATTTCAATCCTTGTCAATCTTGGCCTTGATTAATTTTTTTTTGCTTTTCTAATGTACATGGTGGAAATTGAGAGTATTTGTAGGGCCGACACTCGAGCCAATATTTTTCTAAGGATGTTGGAGAAATATCAACACTACTACAATAGGTGCCGTGAGATATACGAGCGCCTGAGGATGAATACAGGTGATCGATCCCTTGGCGAGGAATTGGAGAAGAGGGATCAGGTGCTGATGTAGGCAATTTGTAGGAGTAGCGAGTCTGAGGAGAAACTTCATGTAAAGGACGAAGAACTCGAGGTGGGCAAGGTGTTACCACAGAGTGTGAGCATCTTCAAGCAAGGTTGTGATCAATTCCGACTGAGTTGGATCAGAATGCCATCAGGGTCGAGGTGATGAACGCGAAATGGATGGGAAAATTAGCCGAGCTGGATAGGAAAATAGCCGGACTAAAAAATATCAAGACTGCCCGGTCGGTTGCTTTACCGAGGACGATGACTCTATAGAAAACTATCCGTGTCCTCCAATTCGAGCAAGAATAAAAAGGGTAACAACCATGCCAAGGGAAGTGAGATTCGAGGAGCATATTGGCGAGATCGACCAGGAGGCGTCGACCTTGGGGGATTGAGTCGCTGCTCTTGAGGCTAAAAAAGAGCAACCGTTGGCTCAAGTCGAGTATTTATTCGCCCCCGCTCCCCTTCATTTGCATGAGCTCTAGGTTCATGTTGAGGCCCAGCGGGACATATATAGGAGTTTATGGGAGGTGGGAACTATTTTCAAGGCTACATATGAGGGAGCACAGGCGAGGGCATGAGAGGCTCGTGTTAAATGCAGATATTTTGCAATGCCGGAGGCCGACGAGGGTGTTAATGACAGGGGACTTCCTGGAGAGGGTGATGAGGGGGACGGTGGTGCTGACGCCGAGTGAAAGAATTGTTGTTTATGTTGTTCCTTATTTATTTATTTATTTATTTATTTATTTGCATTCTATCGGTTTTAGCCGTATGTAATTAGTGGTTTCTTGTGCAACAACTTCGTATAAAGAGGAATTTTTCATTGTCGTATGCCTTATATTCTTTTTGATTTTCATAATTTTGGCATAAAAAGGTAGATTTTCGTGCAGTAAATTGTTGATTCTTGGAGAATTCAATATCACACAAATTGAGTAGAATTTTGACGACAACTTTTAGCTGTAAGGATGGTATTTTTGAACTTATGTCGAAGCCTAATCCCGTCGATCGAGTGGTGTCGAGCTCTTCTCCGACCCGTCATGAGTTCCAGTCCTCTTTGGCGATGGCTCTTAGACTTAAGGGTGTTATTTTGGACCTTTCAAAATTTCAACCCGTCGTTGTTCGATCGAAGTCGAACTCCCTCTCTTTGGTGATGAACCTTGGCCTTAAGGGAGTCATTTCGAACTTGTCGAAATTCTAACCCGTCGTTGTTTGATCGAAGTCAAATTCTTGTTTTTGGCGATGTCCCTTAGCCTTAAGGGTGTTATTTTAAACTTGTCGAAATGTTAACCCGTCGTTGTTCGATAGAGGTTAAAATCTTCTTTTTGGCGATGGCCCTTGGCCTAAAGGGTGTTATTTTGAACTTGTCAAAATATTAACCCGTCGTTGTTTGATCGAGGTCGAACTCTTCTTTTTGGTAATGGATCTTGGCCTTAAGGTCATCATTTCGAACTTGTAGAAATGCTAACCCATCTTTGTTCGATCGAGGTCGAACTCTTCTTTTTGGCGATGGCCCTTGGCCTTATGGGTGTTATTTTGAACTTGTAAAAATGTTAATTCATCGTTGTTCGATCGAGTTCGAATTCTTCTTTTTGGCGATGGCCCTTGGCCTTAAGGGTGTTATTTCAAACTTGTAAAAATGTTAACCCATCATTGTTCGATCGAGGTCGAACTCTTCTTTTTGGCGATGGATCTTGGCCTTAAGGCCATCATTTTTGAACTTGTCAAAATTCTAATCCATCGTTGTTCGATCGAGGTTGATCTCTTTTTTTGGTAATGTCCCTTTGCTTTAAGGGTGTTATTTTGAACTTGTCAAAATGTTAATCGTCGTTGTTCGATCGAGGTCGAACTCTTCTTTTTAGATATGGCCCTTGGCCTTAAGGGTTTTATTTCAAACCTGTCGAAATGTTAACATGTCGTTATTTAATCGAGGTCGAACTCTTCTTTTTGGTGATGTCCTTGGCCTTAAGGGTGTTATATTGAACTTGTCAAAATATTAACCCGTCATTGTTCGATCGAGGTCGAACTCTTCCTTTTGGCGATGACCCTTGGCCTTAAGGGCTAACAAAATGCTAACCCGTTGTTGTTCGATCGAGGTCGAACTCTTCTTTTTTGCGATGGCCGTTGGCCTTAAGGGTGTTATTTCGAACTTAATAAAATGTTAACATGTCGTTGTTCGATCGAGTTCTAACTCTTCTTTTTGGCAGTGGCTCTTGGACTTAAGGGCATCATTTTGAACTTGTCGAAATTCTAACCCGTCATTGTTAAATTGAGGCCGAACTCTTCTTTTTGTCTATGGCCCTTGGACTTAAGGGTGTTATTTCGAACTCATCGAAATCTTAACCCGTCTTTGTTTGATCGAGGTTGAACTCTTCTTTGTGGCGATGGCCCTAGGCCTTAAGGGTATTATTTCGAACTTGTCAAAATATTAACCCGCCATTGTTTGATCGAGGTCAAACTTTTCTTTTTGGCGATGTCCCTTGGCCTTGAGGGTGTTATTTCAAACTTTTCAAAATGTTAACCCATCATTTTTTGATGGAGGACGAACTCTTCTTTTTGGCGATGGCCCTTGGCGTTAAGGGAGTCATTTTGAACTTAACAAAATGCTAACTCGTCATTGTTCACTCGAGGTCGAATGCTTCTTTTTAGCGATGGCCCTTGGCCTTAAGGGTGTTATTTCAAACTTAACAAAATGTTAACTCGACGTTAGTACCAGTCTTTTGGAGAGTTTTAGGCATCTTCTGGGGGAGTCCCAATTTGCCTAATTTGGTCCTCCTTTAAACCATCCCATATTATTCGGTCTGGAGAGTTTGCTTGTGGGCGAGGCGATAGACTGTCCTTTGAGCTTTGGTGATACCCCATTGTTGCCTCGTTCAAGACCTCCCCGAGATAACCCGACCGGGACAAAACCCGGGCGAAGGAAAGGGAGTACAACTATAGGGGACATCATTTTCTAGAGGATGACGTGTCTGACTCTCTAGTTGGGATGCTCCTTTGCTCGCTCACCCATGTGGCAATTGTGTTCCTATTTAAGATAACAATAGAAGGTGAACCAAGATTAGATTTTCCTTACCTCGATCTGATGGATCGATGAGCCAGGGTAGCCTCATAGTCCTATTCGCTCTCCCTGATGTTTAAGTGGTTGATGGAATGGTGGTTTGTGGGTTCAGCGGCCGCGTTGGGACTTCTTTTCTTCCTCTTTTTTTTGAGCATGCCCTGGTTCTGCGTGGGTTGGGTTTACCTTGGCTCATTCGTGGATCTTTCGGTGCGTGGGTTTCTATAACGACCCAATAAGTCATTTGAGCTCTAGCGCGTTGTTAAGTAGTTGGAAGTCATGAACAACTTTATTTTAGGTATATTGACTTATGCGTATGGTTAAAGTTGAATTTCGGGAAATTTAGAGTCAAATTGGAAAGAAAATTTTCCTTACAGCAGCCTTAAGTTGAAGAAACTGGCTAAGAACTGAAATTTTGAGTAAACGACCTTGGAATCGTGATCTGAAAGCTCCAGCATGTTCGTATGATGATTTCAGACTTGGGCGTATGTCCGGATATGGTTATGGATAACCCATAAGCATTTCGGCGTATATTGTTGAAGTTAGTATTTTAGAAGAATTTCATAAATTTATGTTGGAAGGAATTTCACTGTTATATATGTTCGTTTGGCATTCCGATTCTGGGAATAGCTTTGTATGGTGATTCTGGAGTTGGGAGCGCGATCGGAAGTGAATTTGGATGTTTAGAGGTCATTTTGAAGTCATTTGGCTAAATATAGAAATTAGAACGTTTTTGAAAAAATTCGGCCGAAAGTGAAAATTTTGATATCGGGGTAGGAATTCGATTTCGAAAGTTGGGGCAAGTCCGTAATGTCGAATATGACTTGTGTGCAAAATTTGAAGTCATTCCGGAATGATTTTGGTAAGGTTTGAGACACTTAGTCTATTTTAAGGAAGCTTAAGTTGGAAAAGTCAACCAGATATTGACTTATGAGTTAGAGTGCTTGAAATGCGAATTTTATGGTTTGGATAGTTTCGTTAGGTGATTTGGGGCTTAGTAGTGTGTCTGGAATATTTTTGTGATGAATTAAGCTTGAATTGGCAAAGTTAGTATTTTGACAAATTCCGGTTAATAGGTATGATTTTGATCCGAGGGTCAGAATGGAATTTCCAGACTTACTGTTGCTGCGTTATGTTATTTTGGACTTGTATGCAAAGTTTGAGATCATTCAGACGTGGTTTGGTTGGGTTTTTGATAAAAAATGGAATTTGGAAGTTCTTGAGATTCATAGGCTTGAATCCGATGATGATTTGATGTTATTTTGGATGATCCGAAGATTGGGAGAAGTTTGAATGATATTGTGAGACATGTTGATATAATTGGTTAAGGTCTCGAGGGCCTCGAGTGGATTTCGGAAGGTTAACGGAATGGAATTCGGACCCAAAAGAAAAGAAAAAGCTGCTGCAGTTTCTACTGCTAAGCTGTCTTTGGACAGCAAATGTGCAGTCGTGGAGCGTATTTCGGAGGCCTATATCCTTTTGATCTACAAGGAAATTTAAGATTATTAGAAAATAAAAGTTGTATCTCTTCGTGTCTAGTTTCCAGAAAGCTATAGAAATAGTAATTTGGACATTTGTAGAAAACGTTATGATCGATTTTAGATGACTGATGGAGCAGTTTCTCCAGAATTTTCGGATTTCATGGAGCCGAATTTAGAAGCTCATATATCGGGATATATAAAGAGTTATATGGTTTACAACCTATCAAATTAAAAATCTTCGGGTCTACTTTTTAAATGTACAAACCGTTTGTAATTTGGATATTTATACTAGACGTTATGTCTGTTTAAATAGAAGGTGTCCGACTAGGAAATTTTTTAATGGGATGTACAACTTGTATAGCACAAGTGCAAGGTACAACTCGACGAAGCACGGCCACATTCTTTAAACACGGTTTTGGCTTATTTCTTTCATTTCTTTCATTTGGCTTGGATGATTTTGGAGATAATTTCAAGGGGGATTTCATCAAGCATCAAAGGTGAGTTGTTTCTACTTATTTCCAAGTTAAATACATGATTATTATGTGAAATTAACCTAGAAATTCATGGAATTAAGCCTAAAATTGATGAACTAGGGCTTGGAATTTTGAGATTTAAATATAGAATTTGGAGGGTCAAATGGACTTCGATTTTGGTAAATTTGATATGTACGGACTCGTGACGAGACGAGGAATCCGGTATTGTGAATTTTGTTATTTTTTGAGAAGTGGGGCTGGGTCTCGGGTTTTGCAAGTTTTGAGATTTCTGCTATTTCTCGATTATTTTTTATTGGGCATTGTTCCCTTAGCATATTGTGATATATTCGCTATGATTCTGGTTAGATTCGATGCGTTTGGAGGCCGGTTTGAGGGGCAAAGGCATTGCGAGCTAGAGATTTCACTGGTTCGAGGTGAGTAATAATTATAAATGATAGTTTGAGGGCTTGGAATCTCGAATTTGCACATTATAGTGCTGTATTGAGGTGACTTGCACGCCGGTTATCGAGCATGGGGTAGAACACCATTGTGGATCGTGAGTTGGTCTGTATAGGTTGATGAAATTATTACATATTTGACTGAAACTACTTGTTATCATCATAATATGGGCTGATTACCATGTTTTGGGCTTCGTGCCGATGATGATTTAACTGAAACTACATGAAAGGCACTTCAGTGTATTGATGTCCGTATGGTGTTTCTGGAGTTGGGATCGCGATCGGAGTAAATTCGGATGTGCGCAGGTCATTTTGAAGTCATTTGACTAAATACAGAAATTTGAAGGTTTTTGAGAAAATTCGACCGGAAGTGGAAATTTTGATATCGGGGTCGGAATGTGATCCTAAAAGTTAGGGTAAGTCCGTAGTGTCGAGTGTGACTTGTGTGCAAAATTTAAAGTCATCCCGGAATGATTTTGGTAAGGTTTGAGACACTTAGTCTCTTTTAAGGAAGCTTAAGTTGGAAAAGTCAACCAGATATTGACTTATGTGTTAGAGGGCTCAAAATGCGAATTTTATTGTTGAGATAGCTTCGCTAGGTGATTTTCGACTTAGTAGTGTGTCTGCAATATTTTTGTGATGACCGGTGTAGAATTAAGCTTGAATTGGCAAAGTTAGTATTTTGACGAATTCCGGTTGATAGGTGAGATTTTGATCCGAAGGCCAGAATGAAAATTCCGAGAGTTGGTGTAGCTTCGTTATATCATTTTAGACTTGTCTACAAAATTTGAGATCATTCAGACGTGGTTTGTTTGGGGTTTTGATAAAAAAAATGGAATTTGGAAGTTCTTGAGATTCATAGGCTTGAATCCGATGATAATCTGACGTTTTGATTTTATTTTGGGTGTTCCGAAGGTTGGGACAAGTTTGAATGATATTGTGAGACAAGTTGATATAATTGGTTAAGGTACCGAGGGTCTCGGGTGGATTTAGGAAGGTTGACAGAATGGAATTCGGACCCAAAAGAAAAGAAAAAGCTGCTGCAATTTCGGCTGCTAAGCTGTCTTTCGACAACAAATGTGCAGTCATGGAGCGTACTTCGGAGGCCTATATCTTTTGATCTACAAGGAATTGTGAGATGATTCAATAATAAAAGTTTTAGCCCTTCGTGTCTAGTTTTTAGAAGGATAAATAAATCATAATTTGGACATCTGTAGAGAAAGTGATGATTGATTGAAGATGATTGATGGTGCAGTTTCTCCAGAATTTTCTGATTTCATGGAGCCAAATTTAGAAGCTTATATCTCGGTATATATAAAGAGTTATATGGTGTACAACCTATCAAATGTAAAATCTTCGAGTCTAGTTTCTAAATCTACAAACCGTTTGTCATTTGGATATTTATACAAGACGTTATGGGTGTTTAAACAGAAGGTGTCCGACAAGGGAAAATATTTAGTGGGATGTACAACTTGTATAGCACAAGTACAAGGTACAACTCAATGAAGCACGAACAGATTCTTTAAACACGGTTTGGCTTATTTCTTTCACTTGGCTTGGATGATTTTGTAGATAATTTCAAGGGGGATTTCATCAAGCATCAAAGGTGAGTTGTTTCTACTTATTTCCAAGTTAAATACATGATTATTATGTGAAATTAACCTAGAAATTCATGGAATTAAGCCTAAATTTGATGAACTAGGGCTTGGAATTTTGAGATTTAAATATAGAATTTGGAGAGTTAAATAGACTTCAATTTTCGTAAATTTGATATGTACGGACTCATGGCGAGATGAGGAATCCGGTAGTGTAAATTTTGTAATTTTTCGAGAAGTGGGCTCGGGGCTCGAGTTTTGCTAGTTTCGAGTTTTTTGCTATTCTCGATTGTTTTCGATTGGGCATTGTTCCTTTAGCATATTGTGATGTATTCGCTCTGTATTTTGGTTTGATTCGACGCGCGTGGAGGCCGATTTGAGGGGCAAAGGCATCGCGAGCAAGGGATTTCACCGGTTCGAGGTGAGTAATGATTGTATATGATAGTCTGAGGGTTTGAAACCCCAGATTTGCATATCATAGTGCTGTATTGAGGTGACTTGCGCACCGGATAGAAATCATAGGGTAGAGCATTATTGGGGATCGTGACTTGGTCCGTCCCGGTTGATAAAATTGTTACATATTTGATTGAAACTACTTGTTATCATCATAATATAGGCTGATTGCTATGTTTTGGGCTTCGTGCCGATTATTTGAACCCTTCAGGGATTAATATCACTATTTTTGCATTACTTTGCATATTATTTGATCTTTGACCAGGGTTTTAATACTGTTTTGCAAACTCATCCATTTTTCCAAGATTTGAAAACTCAAACAAGATTTTGATGTTTTGAGTTGAGAACCATTATTTTAATATTGCCCAAGTGTCTTATGTGCATTTTTGGATTCAGCATGGATTGGGCTGTACGCCGCAGTAGTGTTATAGTGATTTTTGGATATATAGTTGGCTCGGGTTGCGTGGTGCAGTGGTATTGTATTTATATTAAGGCCGAGAGACTGGTTGGTGCCACGAGATTGCTTGATTATTTGCGCTTGGGCTGTAGGAGCCCCTCCGGAGTCTGTACACACCCTTAATGAGCACCGTCGACGTTAAATATGGATGCCTTGGGCTGCACGCCACAGCGGTCATATGCGTTGCATTGCACTCATGCATGGGTTCCGATTTGTATTACATGTCATGACATTTAGCACTTTCATTTCATTGGCATCCATGATACTTCTTGTACTATTTACCAGATACTCTGGTGTTATTTGTTAATGGAGTGCTGTGCCCGAGGGGCTGACTTACGTGCTAGCTTTGACTATCTGTTTCGCATTTATTTGCTTAACTGTTGAAAAAGATATTTTCAAAAGATGTTTTTAACTGAGCCAGATAGATTTTCTAAAGGATTTCACGGTTTTACTGTTTTCTCAAAGTGGTTACACGGTATCATATAGCATGATGACTTGCTTTACGTGGTTTCTTGCTGCTCAATTATTACTTACCTTTATTACTCACTAAGTTAGAGTACTCACTTTACTCCCTGCACCTCGCGTGCCGATGCATGTATTGGTTACTTGGTAGCGGGTTTGAGCTGGTTGAGGATTTGCTATCGTAGTTGAGCAAGGTAACCACAGGCGTTCGCGGCACTGGACTTCATCTTTTGATTCTAAACTTTATTCTATATATTATTGGCCCTGTAGTCGTGTTCAGAATTTATTAGATGCTCGTGACTTGTGACACCCCAGTCGGGCTGTATTGGGTTGAAATTCGATTAATTAATATCATTAATTCATGTTCGACTTGTTGTATAACTAATTAACTGCATTAAAGTGGCGTCTTGCAATGGTCTGGTTGGCCTTGTCTTCACAAGAGGCACCATCACGGTCGGAGCGGGATTTGGGTTGTGACAAGTTGGTATCAGAGCCTAGGTTACAAGGTCTCACGAGTCATGAGCAGGTTTAGTAGAGTCTCACTGATTGGTACGTAGACGTTTGTATTTATCATTGAGAGGCTGTAGAACCTTTAGGAAAACTTCACATTCTTGGAATTCTTATCGTGCGTACTTGATTCAGCTTGAGATATGACTCTTGAAATTCCTTCCACACGTCTGTATGCGCACGTGAGCTCTTAGTATTCTATGTGCCTCGATGGCTTGCGATTCCCCGATCAAGGGGTGGGATGTAATCTCCATGAGTTTGATGTTGGGCTAGTTTAGAGAACTTGGGGCCAGATCTTGCCTATGGCTTGGGCATTGAGGTGCTGATTGTGTGAGCAAGTGTTTTGAACTTATTTGTTCGGTATTGTTCCTATTAGCAGAAATGGCGGTTGAGTATTCATGAGATGAGTATGTTAGTACTACAAGACGTATCTATATGACTTGGTGGTGACAAATGAGTCTGCTAGATAATAGATGAACTGATAAGTGATTCGTTTCCTGTTGTGATTTGATGTGTAGCCAGAGTTATGGGCGTGAAGAATCATTTCATGTCTCCTATTTGGAGTGAAGTATATTTCATGTAATGGTATGAGTTTAGACTCAGGAAGACTAAGTGATTGTGTAATGTGTATGACGGTGGAAGGTATACAAAAATGTAATTGGAGGCAAAGCAGGTGGGTTATCTCATGCAGAATAATCCACGTATGTTTGTTCCTTATAATGTTGAGTAGAGAGTTTCTTTTCTACTAACAAGGTGTATGTGTTGAGATTTGAATTGACTCTAATTGAGAAAGTTGAGTTGATTGTCACGAGAATGAAGGTGATCTTAATAGTGGAATTGAGGTATTTTATGATCAGTATTACCTAAGCTGGTGAAGAACTTTTGTTGAACTAGCTATAGTAATATGGCAATATCTTGAGTTTGATGACCTACATGGCCTGGTTGAATTAGAGGAATTTAGTTCTGATAGCTTAATTAGGAGAAAATGGATTTCCAAGTGTTCTTGATGGTTCCTACCATGGTTTAAACCAGATACTTTCTACCGGTATGGGGAACGTGTTGTGTATTATGAGTTCCTGTATATTTCTTCATTATTGATAGGATACAAAGGTTTTGGAGCGAGGTTCTGTTTAATGTGGGGTTTCCTACTGGTACTGGGTTGGTTTGAGTGGTTATGGGGATCGAGAATGGTATTGCGAGTATACAAGTTGTGTAGTATGTTATGCGATTATATCTAGGGTTATTGTTATGGCTTGACACAATTTGTTCGGACTTATACAGTGTGTGTATGTGAGATTCGGGTCTTGAAAAGAATTCTGGATGTTAGAAATTGGGCTCCAAGGATTTTGGGGTAAGGTTAAAGTAATGCTTATTATTCGCTACAATGAGTTTAATGTCTCGGAATAATTGATTCCAATTTTTTATTTTTTATTTTTAATGAATTATATGCCCTACCAGTATGAGGGTTCGTTATGTGCTATGAAAAAAAAATATTTATGAAATTTATTGAGAAGCAGAAACAAAAGAAATTGAAAACTGCAGTTGTCACAATCTGAAATATTTAAACTAGGCTGTAAGCCGCGATGGAGGTTATGTAAGGACGAGGCCATTGTGGTAAATATTTATGAGTTTAAAGTTTCCCTTTGTAAAGTTTAATTCGTACGATAACATTAAAATGGAGTCATGCCAATTAGGTTGATTTGATAACTCTTGTATATATTATGTTCATATTCAGCCATTTTCGTGCTGTAACATTGAGTTTTAGCTTATAAGATGAGTTCGCAGGTGATGTTAAATGTGACTCATTAATTCGGGTAAGTAATAATGAGGTCTTCATGCCTCACATTCTGTTGTTAGTATTGTGAAAATTTGAAATGAGGTGGTAGTTAATAGGAGATTTATTGATAATGATGGAATTATTTATGAACAACTATTAAGACCAGAAATGTGGTTATGATTATACAAATAATGCGTTTCATGTCAGGATATCATTGTGATAATGTCAGGCTTGTAATGCGAAGATTAGTGTTATTGATATACTTGTGGTACTTGTTGGGTTGTGGACATGTTGTTAGGAGTTGTTTTGTGTTACTCTGACAGGTGGATAGGCCCAATTACAAGGGAGACTCTGCCGAAATATTTGAAAAAATCTAGGAGATAGTCAAATTTTGGGGACTTAGGAAAGTTGAAATGTTGGAACAATATCTAAGATCTATATGAAGTCGTTCGGTTCATTTGGTTGTGGATTTTGGGGTGTTGTCCCGGCTATGGTGGTAGTTCTTGCGTGTTATGAGAAGAAATGACTTATTACGGGTCAAGGAAAGTCTATCAACCTAGTTCAGTGCGAGCAAAATCAACCTGAAGTGGCTGAATGGATTTAAATAGGATTATGGGCTTCATGTGAGTTAGATGTGTTCATTTCAGTATAGCGCTCCTCAAGGAGGGGTGTTGGAATATCATATGTTGTTTCGTGTTTGTCAATTTATGTAATATTATGATTGTTTCATGTGTGTTGTTAAACGGCTTGATAAATTCCTATTCTCCGGGGAAGAGTCCATATTAGTTGTGCGAGTTGAGAAGTCCATTCCTGAGTCATTTCCTTTTGTATATTGTTCGCATTTTTGCACCATGTGACACCGTTGGTCATTGTGTGTGGTGATTGGTTGTCTGAGCACCTCGTACTAGGTAAGGCGAGACTATTGGTATCAAGGACCATTGCAGTGGGATTATGTGAGGCATATTACAGGGCAGTTACCAGTATTTGGGTAGTAGTGAGGTGATGATTTTAGTCAAAAAGGATAGAATTAATGTTGGGTTAACTCTGCAATTGGTTAGAAATTTCTGCACATCTTCTTTATTGTGATTGTATCGTCAGCATTATAACAGAATGTATAGGTATATCATCATATGCATTGGGAGTATCAGAGTCGTGGAATTTTGGCTATTAAGGTTTATGGAGTGTTATTGTGGTTAGATGGTGAATTATGCGATGCATAGTGCTAATTCAACAAAGGTACACAGTCGTGTTCTGGTACCTCGTGTGGTAGTTGATACAGTATTTATATACATGGAACAGATCTGGCATAGAATTTCAGGTGTTGGAATTGGGTTCTGAGCTTATTGTATGGATAAAAGAGGGAATCTGCAGATTTGATCAAACTAATGTGTCCATATGAGTTGTGGTAGCACGATCAGGTACACGAGGTGTTAACTAGTGATTTCAGATTACTTAAGAGCAGTTCTTGGAACGTTCAAGGATGAACGTCTATTTAAATGTGGGAAAATGTAACAACCCGACCGGTCGTTTTGATCTCTAGTGTGTCGTTTAGCAGTTGGAAGTTATGAACAACTTCATTTTAGGTATATTGACTTGTGCGTTTGGTTGAAGTTGAATTTCGGGGCATTTTGGTGTATATTGTTGAAGTTAGTATTTTAGAAGAATTTCATAAATTTGGGTTGAAAGGCATTTCAGTGTTATAGATGTCTGTTTGAGATTTCGAGTTTGAGAATAGCTCTGTATGGTGATTCTGGAGTTGGAAGCGCGATCGGAAGTGAATTCGGATGTGCGAAGGTCATTTTGAAGTCATTTGGCTAAATATTGAAATTTGAAGGTTTTTGAGAAAATTCGATCGGAAGTGGAAATTTTGATATCGGGATCGGAATGCGATTTCGAAAGTTAGGTCAAGTCCATAATGTCGAGTGTGACTTGTGTACAAAATTTAAAGTCATTCCGGAATGATTTTGGTAAGGTTTGAGACACTTAGTCTCTTTTAAGGAAGGTTAAGTTGGAAAAATTAACCAGATATTGACTTATGTGTTAGAGGGCTCGAAATGCGAATTTTATGGTTCAGATAGCTTCGTTAGGTTATTTGAGACTTAGGAGTGTGACTATAATATTTTTGTGATGACCGGTGTAGAATTAAGCTTGAATTGGCAAAGTTAGTATTTTGACGAATTCCGAATGATAGGTGAGATTTTGATCCGAAGGTCGGAATGGAAATTTCGAGAGTTGGTGTAGCTTTGTTATGTTATTTTAGACTTGTCTGCAAAATTTGAGATCATTCAGACGTGGTTTGGTTGGATGTTTGATAAAAAAATGGAATTTGGAAGTTCTTGAGATTCATAGGCTTGAATCCGATGATGATTTGACGTCTTGATTTTATTTTGGGTGTTCCGAAGGTTGGGACAAGTTTGAATAATATTGTGAGACAAGTTGATATAATTGGTTAAGGTCCTGAGGGTCTCGGGTGGATTTCGGAAGGTTGACGGAATGGAATTCGGACCCAAAAGAAAAGAAAAAGCTGCTGCAATTTCTGCTGCTAAGCTGTCTTTGGACAACAAATGTGCAGTCGTGGAACGTACTTCAGAGGCCTATATCTTTTGATCTACAAGTAATTTTGAGATGCTTCAAAAACAAAAGTTGTAGCCCTTCATGTTTAGTCTTTAGAAAGCTTAAGAAATCGTAATTTGGACATCTGTAGAGAAAGTGATGATCGATTAAAAATGACTGATGGTGCAGTTTCTCCAGAATTTTCTGATTTCAGGGAGCCGAATTTAGAAGCTTATATCTTGTGATATATAAAGAGTTATATGGTGTACAACCTATCAAATGAAAAATATTCGAGTCTACATTCTAAATCTACAAACTGTTTGTCATTTGGATATTTATAGACGTTATGGGTGTTTAAACAGAAGGTGTCCGACAAGGGAAATTGTTTAGTGGGATGTACAACTTGTATAGCACAAGTGCAAGGTACAACTCAACGAAGCACGAGCAGATTCTTTAAACACGGATTTGGATTATTTCTTTCACTTGGCTTGGATGATTTTGGAGAGAATTTCATGGGGGATTTCATCAAGCATCAAAGGTGAGTTGTTTCTACTTATTTCCAAGTTAAATACATGATTATTATGTGAAATTAACCTAGAAATTCATGGAATTAAGCATAAAATTGATGAACTAGGGATTGGAATTTTGAGATTTAAATATAGAATTTGGAGGGTTAAATGGACTTCGATTTTGGTAAATTTGATATGTACGGACTCGCGGCGAGACGAGGAATCCAGTAATGTGAAGTTTGTAATTTTGTGAGAAGTGGGCCCGAGATTTGAGTTTTGCTAGTTTCGAGTTTTTTGCTAGTTCTCGATTGTTTTTGATTGGGTATTGTTCCATTAGCATATTGGGATGTATTCGCTCTGATTTTGGTTAGATTCGACGCACGTGGAGGCCGGTTTGAGGGGCAAAGGCATCGCGAGCTAGGGATTTCACCGTTTTGAGGTGGGTAATGATTGTATATGGTAGTGTGAGGGTTTGAAACCCCGAATTTGCACATCATAGTGCTGTATTGAGGTGACTTTCACGCCGGATAGCAATCATGGGGTAGAGCACCATTGGGGATGGTGACTTGGTCCGTCTCGGTTGATGAAATTGTTACATATTTGACTAAAACTACTTGTTATCATCATAATATGGGCTGATTGCTATGTTTTGGCTTCGTGCGAATTATTTGAATACTTTAGGGATTAATATCACTATTTTTGCATTACTTTGTATATTATCTCGGTCCAGGTTTTAATACGGTTTTGCAAACTCAGCCATTTTCCAAATTTGAAAACTCAAACAAGATTTTATTGATGTTTTGAGTTGAGAACCATTTATTTAATATTGCCCAAGTGGCTTATGTGTATTTTTGGATCGAGCATGGATCGAGCTGCATGCCGTAGTAGTGTTACAGTGATTTCTGGATATATAGTTGGCTCGGACTGCGCGCCGCAGCAGTATTGTATTGATATTGAGGCCGAGGGACTGGTTGGTGCAACGAGATTGCTTGATTATTTGTGCTTGGGATGTAGGAGCCCCTCCGGAGTCTATATACACCCCTAGTGAGTGCCGTCGACATTAAATATGGATGGCTCAGGCTGCACGCTGCAGCGGTCATATGCATTGCATTGCACTCATACATGGATTTCTGTTTGTATTACATGTCATGACATTCAACACTCTTATTTCGTTGGCATCCATGCTACTTCTTATACTGTTACCAGCTACCCTGGTGTTATTTATTAATGGAGTGCTGTGACTGAGGGGCTAATTTACGTGCTGACTTGCACTATCTGTTTCGCATTCATTTGCTTAACTGTTGAAAAAGATATTTTCAAAAGAGGTTTTTAACTGAGCTAGATAGATTTTCTAAAGGATTTCACGGTTTTACTATTTTCTCAAAGGGGTTACACAGTATCATATAGCATGATAACTTGCTTTACGCGGTTTCATGCTGCTCAGTCATTATTTACCTTTATTACTCATTGGAGTACTCACTTTACTCCCTGCACGCGAGTCCAGATGTAGGTATTGGTTAGCCGGTAGCGGGTTTGAGCTGGTTGAGTATTTGCTATCGTAGCTGAGCAAGGTGACCACATGCGTTCGCGGCACCGGACTTCGTCTTTTGATTCTAAACTTTATTCTGTATATTATTGGCCCTATAGTCATGTTCAGACTTCCTTAGATGCTCGTGACTTGTGACACACCGATCGAGCTGTATTGGGTTGAAATTTAATTAATTAATATTGTTAATTCATGTTCGAATTATTGTATAACTGATTAACTGCGTAAAAGTGGTATCCTGAAATGGTTTGGCTGGCATTTTCTTCACAAGAGGCGCCATCACGACCGGAGCGTGATTTGGGTCGTGACGGTTTCCTCGTAAGATGCGTCCATCCTCTTATGGGATTTGCGCTACTGGCGTCGCCTTCTTTTTCAAGTTTCGCGTGGACATTGGCTATAAGTTTTCCTTCTATGCAGTATCTTGCTTTCTGTTAGAGCGTGAGATTTACTTACCACTTTCTTCAGTGGATGATGGGTTTCGATCTGGAGGAGACTAAAAATTTTGACTAAGAAATCCCCACAGACGGCTCCAAATTGTTTGACCAAAAGATATCAAAACCTTTTTGAGTAAATCAAATACTGAAGATGAAGAGATAAATCTTAGTCAACCATAATAAACTCCAGGTCCATAAACACATGAGAAAATGATTGGTAAAATAAAATAGGGGCGATCAATCTTCTTGATATTTTTCATTTCTTCTCTCACAAATTGGTGTAGATAATCAGTTTACATCATATAGGAAAAATTGTTCTGTCTTCGTTTTCCCTCTTCTAGGAAAGTTTTCTCTATATATATAGTCATGGAGTCCTCGATATATTATTGGGTCTTTGATCCTTCATACCACTCCATTTGTTTTGCTCCTTGAGTATTATTCTTCAACTTAGCGGGCACTGTGAGTACGAGGTTTGGTGCAAATTATGACATCTTTCACCGTCCCGTTGCTTGGGCGGGATATCACAACGAGCAATTTTGACCAATACACTTACTAGAAAAACTCTAAGTGTGGATGGATATAATATTTTATTCTATAAAAGAGATTGGCTAGTCATTAAACATGAAATCATTGAAGCTGTGCAATATTTCTTTACAATAGGCAAAATGTGTAAAGGAATTAATTGTACAGCAGTCACCCTGATACCGAAGGTATCCAATCCTACTACTATGAAAGGGTAGAGGCCAATTGCTTGTAGCACTGTTCTGTACAAGATCATAGCAAAGATCCCCGGAAGTAGAATCCAGAAGGTGATAGCCTCCATTATCGCTGAAACTCAATCAGGATTTATCCGAGGAATGAGAGTAGCAAATAATGTGAATATGGCTCATGCTTTGGTAAAGACCTATACGAGAAAATATATATCTTACAAATGTATAATTAATCTTGATATTCAGAAGGCATATGACAGAGTGGATTGGAGATTTTTGGAACAAATATTGACAAAATTGCATTTTCCTTAAAAATTTATCAAGTAAGTGATGGAGTGTGTTACTATTGTTAACTACTCCATAGTTATAAATGGAGAGCCAACCCCACCATTTGATGTTGCCAGAGGACTTTGTCAAGGAGATCCAACGTCTCCCTTCCTATTTGCTATTGCTATGGAGTATTTGAGTAGAAGTTTTAGCAGCTTAAACGAAGAGAAGCAATTTAAGTATCATCCAAACTATTCCAAGCTAAACATCACTCTACGTTTTAAAAATGATCTTCTCATATTTTCTAAAGGCGAAAAATATCAGTAGGACTCCCACATGAAAAGTTTGGTATATTTATAAAGTCTTCAGGGTTACAGGCTAATAAATGTTAGAGTGTTATCTATTATGGTGGGTTTTCGGAAGAAAGTAAGTAGGAAATTCAATAGGCAATTGGATATAGGCAAGGTGAATTACCATTCAAGTACCTAGGAATTTCACTGGCTACTAAAAATCTGAAATTGGTAGAATAATAGCCTTTAATAACCAAAATTACAGCAAGAATATCATCATAGATAGCTAAGAAGTTATCATATACAGGCATAGTACAACTAGTAAAGTTAGTGCTTTTTGGCACTCACTCCTACTGTGCACAACTGTTTATCATAACTGCTAAGGTGATGAAAGACATACAGGGATATTGTAGAACCTTTATATGGCCAGGAACAAATGAAATTACCAGAAAGTCATTAGTAGCTTGGAGTAGGATGTGCATACCAAAGTCAGCAGGGGGATTAAATCTCACAAACCTTAAATTGTGGAACAAAACAGGCATAACAAAGATTTGTTGGGACTTGAAGACTAAGAAAGACACTTTGTGATAAAATGGAACTATGAATACTACATAAAAATATGCTTTGGAGAGTATGACTATCCCTCAACAAGCTAGCTGAATGGTCAAGAAAATACTCAAAGCAAGAGATGAATTGAGATATGTGCATCCAGAATACTTGAAGAACAAAAGCATGATCAAAAGCATATATTAGAAAATAGCTGGACAGTTACCTAAAGTTACATGAAAAAATATCATGTGTGGCAATGAATCAAGACCAAAAGCAGTGTTTATAATGTGGCTACAATAACATGATTGGCTGCTAACTGTTGCAAGACTGGAAAGCTGGGGAATTCAAGTTGAAAATAACTATGTCATGTATAAAGAGGTACCTGAAATCAGGGATCATCCATTTGCGGAATATGCAGTTGGAAGACATGTTTGAAAGAAGCTAATGCAGTGGCTGCAAATTACTTGCGTGGATGTGAGCACATGGAACCAGATGCAACAATGGATTGAACAGAACACAAAAAGGAAAACTGCGAATACAAAGTTAGTGAAGCTGATGTTTACAAAATATTATGCAATCTGGATAGAAAGGAACAACATACTGTTTGCTCATAAGGAAAATACATGTGAAAGAATTGCTAGAGAGGTTGCACATACTTGTCATGTTCGAGCCAATAGTAATACTAGGATACTACTTCAAAAGTATAGATTTCCTAAGTAAGCAATAGATACTTATAGCAAAGGCTTGAAGTATTGAAGAGAATACTGATGGAAGAGATGATAGAAGCAGACTCTGATATAAACTCTGTCTAATTTGTACATAATACTTTTGGTTATTAATGAAAAATTTATAATTATTAAAAATAAATTATGATGAAGACTCAGTGCTCATTCAAAGTATTTCTGCTCATACCCACCTTTTGTTACTCCCAAAAAATAAAAGAATTAACCCAAATATAATATACATATAAAAGTTCACTTACAAAAGAAAAAAAATTTGGCATCCTAGAACAACACATAATGGAAATTGATAATTTTTAACCTTATATTAGGTTTGGCAAAGATAGCTCCAAACAATTGGCATTAATATAACCAAATCTTAAAAAAATTATACTTTTTTATATTCTCTCTAAAAAAAATTACACATTTGCTTTGGCTTCACCCCCCTTTCTCTCCTTGTATTTCTTGTTCTATGTCTTCACTTTTGCTCTCACAGTTTAGCAAAAATTCTTGTAAATTATGCAAAAAAATCAGTAGGATGAAGGTAAGGTTCGTCTAACATCATAGAAAATCAGAAGCAAAAATTAAGAGAGAAAATATATATTTCAACTTTGTTTTTCTTCTCTTTTTTTTGTTGGATTGAATGAGCGGGTGTGATTGAAATCAGTCGAAAATACCTAAATGAGGCTATATACAAAACTTGAGCAAGATTAGCAAAAACTAAGAAAGAAAAAATATATTTCGACTTTATTTTCTTCCCTCTTCCTTTTTTTTGTTAGATTGAATGAGTGGGTTTGATTGAAATTGGTTGAAAATACTTAAACAAGGTTATATACAAAATTTGAAGATTAACAAAAACTAAGAGAGAAAAAATATATTTCAACTTTGTTTTCTTCTCTCTTCCTTTTTTTGGTTGGATTGAATGAGCTGGTGTGATTGAAATCGATTGAAAATACCTAAACGATGCTATGTGCAAAATTCAAGCAAGATTAGAAGTGATTTAGATTGGTTTCAGGTAACAAATCAGATCTAAAAATCCAACTACGATATGCGTATATCACATTATATATCGTGTACATCAGCATATGTCACACACAAGTTTTTAAGGACGTCAGCATATATCACTTTGTATATTGTATGTACAACGCAAAATTTTTATGGACACCCGTGTGTATTATATTGTATATCATATATATAATACAAATTTTCACGGATATACACAGATACACATAATATACATGAGATATCACTGATGTACATAGATATATACACGAGTTACATTAGGGGATACACATATGTAGTCGTCTTAAACTTGAATTTTCAATTTGAAATATGTTTTACAAAGAAGGAAAATAAAATTTTAATATTTTTTTTGATATACACATTATTATTATGTTATATAATTATTAATTATTTATCAAAAAAGGAAAATAAATTTTTGATATAGCATATTTAAGCAAGTTCTAAAATATGAAAATAATAAATATAATTGTGGGAGAAACTAATATTTTGGTATACAAAGAAAATTAATTTTTTATATACACAAAGAAGAAAAATAAATTTATGATATCTATTTTGGTATACATATGTCTGATGTGCTATACACCGTGATATGCAAATAATACAATATTTTTAAAAAAGTTTTACCTCCTATGACAAACCTTTGCACCTTATTTATTATAAATAAATACCTTTTAAAAAATTATTTTCTATAGCTTTCTTTTAGGTTCTATAGCAAATTATTTATTTACGGTCTTCCTACCGTTAAGCCTTTAAATACGTTGGGAAATATTTTTCTCTCTCCTGCATTCTATTCTTTCTCTCACACTAATACCGTATAGTATACAACCTTGCTATACACACGATATTTCTCCACTATCTCTCTTTCAATTCAGTATCTTTCCCACAAATACAACCATCATTATCAACTGATTCATCTCCATTTATATTTCAAATTTGAGCAGTTATAGATTGGTTCCACAAATAATATTTGATGCCAATTTACTTAGTCAAAAATATGGTGCCCTCCTTTGGAATTATAATATGCGAAAAATAGACGCTGATGCCATAAGCGACAATGAAGCACCCGCAAAGATCGTTCTGTGAAGATAGCTTTGTAATAGTTAACTTTGAATATAGTTTTTGAAGATAGTTTTCTGTAAAGAAAGTTTTTTGAATATTATTTTGGAAAAGATGGTTTCTGTTAAGAACAACTCATGTATTCACTTTATGCACTATATTCAAAGTGTTTACTCAGCAATTTATAATTCTAAAGTTGCACTTTGTTTTACTGTTTTGTGCAACAATATATATATTCAGTAGTTTGTATTTATATGTTATTACATCCCATATTTTTTATACGTGAAAATACACTATAAATAAATAAATTGATGAAAGCTCGGAGATGAGGTGTTGCATCCTACATTTTTGTACGTTAAAGTTACGTTGTAAGTTCGGGAACGAGATTATTTTGAAAATATAAGTATTATGCTATTTCAGACGAGGGATAAGTAAATTCGTGAAGGTGAAAAGGTAAGCAAACAGAGAAAAAATGAGTTTCGTCGGAGTTTGGCATTTTGGAATAAAATACGGCTTGAGCTAAAATACTCTATATTTATGGAGTAGTACCATCGAAGGTACTATATGGCCATGATAGTAAAGTGTATAAAGTATGTTAAAAGTGATTAATATTTGAACTAATTTGAGATAATTCTTAATTATATAAAGAATTGGTTAATTATTGAATTAGTGAGGGATTAATAAACTAATTAAGCAAGGGGGTGCATTTTTTTGGATAAATTTCATAAATTTAAACCCCCCTCCCCAACGTGGCAGCCCAACAAGACCTTGATAATGAGTCTTTAACTCACAAGATAAGGTGGAACATTATTGAGGAGCTCTTGGCTTAGTGACCTTATCAAAGTGGAGCCCACACCTTAGGATTTAAGACATATCTAATATACTTTGTCTACAAGGTAATAGTGAAAAGCTTTAGCCAATTCATTTATGTGATATCAACGTGAAAATCTCTCTGAAACTTTATAAGATCAACGTGAAATTTCAGAGAGAAATGCTACAATATCTAACGTGTTCTATTAATTCAGAAAAAAGCTCGATACAATCTTTCTTAAGAATATTATATAAATTTTTCTCTACTTCGATTCGATATTATATGTTTTTGCAAAAGAGAATCGTTTCAGTTATGTTAAGGTTATCTCTTCTTTCTTTTTGGCATAATCTATAAGGCACGAACGAAACAATCAAATGCACAATTTTCTTAAATAACTCTACTCATAAAAATACTAGAGATGCTTGATTTTTATGTGTCATATTTTTCTATTATCTGTTCATGGGTCTCAAAAATATGTAAAATGGCAAAGTTTATTTCATGATATTAATCATAGACATATTGGTCGCCGCGCCCTTTTTCCTTCATGGAGTCCGGATTTCCACAGTCATGGGGAACAACTTATTTCTTTTTGGGAAATAGGTATTTGAAGAGTTGCCACACCTAGAGCAATTAACTAATGTGACCAGTTTGCATTATCAGAGATTATAGTAAGAGCTTAAAATAACGTTAAAGGGAAGGTGTTAGGCACCACTTGCAGTTCACAACGGTGGGTCTTAGCAGAACTTAGTTATGTGAAATGGTCATTTGACAAGTAAGCAGTCCAAGCAGACATTTGCACAGTCTAAACACACATACTGTCAAGAAACTTTAGATGGTCTAAGCATACGTAAATTAAGGAGGTTTGAGCATTTCAAACATTCATAAACCAAGGAAGTTGAGGTAGTCTAAATACACATACGTGAATTGAAAAAGGGGAGCCCTAAGTTGATTAGACAATAGGATTAATTTGTACAATACCCGATAATCCTCCTCAACTAGAGAGGATACACGTGACATTAGCGTGCATGTTATCATATCCTTTTACTACCCATTACCCTCCCCTTTGCAGTTATATAAGCGAGTTTAATTAACAAACTGTAACAGCCCGACTAGTCATTTTGCATTTTCGAACCCCGTTCCCTTAAATAATACTTTTCGCATTTGCTTTAACTAAATTATGACTTGTGGGGGCGAGTGGTTCGTAAGTTAGAAGAATTTCGGGCAAAAATAAGCCTAGTTGCTTCTTTAAGTTCCTTTAAAAAAGGCAAGTTTAATTTCGGTCAATATTTTAGGAAAATGGACCCAGAATCACGACCCTGCAATTTCTGAGGGTTCGTGGGAAAATATGGGACTTAGGCGTATGCTCGGAATCGAATTTCGAGGTCCCTTGCCTGAGTAATGGAATTTTATGTAAAAATTATCAAGTTTAAATCCTGAAGATTTAATAAACCAAGAAATTATTGTTTTCATAGGTATCAGATTCAGATTTCGATTCCAAAACTTGGTATAAGTCCGAAATATCAATTAAGACATGCCTGCAAAATTTGGTGTCAATCTGGGTAGTTTAAGGGCATTTTGATCCGTTGGTAGGAAGTTAAGAACTTGAAGTTCATTAAATTGGATCAATTGGTTTTAGGATCCGATTCATTGATTTAGTAATATTTTAGGTGTTCCGAGGGTTTGACTAGGTCTGCCTCATAATTTCAGATTTGTCGGTATGTTCGGGCGGGACTCGGGATCTCCAAGCGTCAAATGGTCGAGGTTTGAGCAAAGTCGGATTTTAAAAGGAAACAAGTCTGTTGCTTCTGTCAAAACCGCTTCTGCGGCTTCTGGACAGCAGAAGCGGTGACCGCATACGCGGTCCTTTAGTCGCTGAAGTGGAAGGGGCCATGCCAAGGGGAAACCGCAGAAGCGGAACCCTGACCGCAGAAGCGGTCCATCCGCCCCAGGCCCAAATCGCTGAAGCGGTGGGACTTCCACTTACGCGGACTCGCAGAAGCGAGTGGGGGACCGCAGAAGCGGCCCAGTCCCCTTGGCCCATTTTTACAAAAGCGGTCAAATGTCCGTAGAAGCGAAACCCATAGAAGAGAGATTTCTTCTGCAGAAGCGAAAATCACAGGGGGTCAGAGCCTCAATTAATTCGAGCTTCAGCTTATTTCCCCAATATCTCTCTTAGCTCTTAGGCGATTTTGGTGATTCAAATGGGGAAGTTTCAGCATAACATTTGGAGGTAAGTAATCCCCACTCATATTTAGTTCAAATACATAAACATTATGTAGATTTAACACCAAGGATTGGGTAAAATCAAGAAATTTGAGCTAAACCTAGGGTTTAATGAGAATTAAAATTTTAACACAAAATTTGCCATTCAGTGAACTAGAAATTATATATTTGTGATTCTTAGATGATAGAGAACAACTTCCCTAAAAAATCTCGGAATCCGGGCACGTGGGCCCTGGGTCGGAATTTAGAAATCTAGTGTTAATGGCTAGGAAATTGTTTAAATAGCTAGAGCTCGATCTTGTAAGTCTTTATTTACTAGTTTTTACTTCATTTGATTAGTTTGGGATTTTTCGGATTCGAATTAAGGACTTGAGCTCTTTCTTGGAGATTAGGAGAGCACATTGGAGCGAGGTGAGTCTCCTTTCTAACCTTGTAAGAGGGAATTGTCCCCATAGGATTTAAATAAGTAATTGTTGCTAAATGCGGGGGCTACGTATGTACGAGGTGACGAGAGTCCGTACGTAACTACTATATGAAAATGTTTTGGGTAGTTTTGGACCCACACATGTCTACTTGGGGAAATATTTCTTACTTTGGAGTTGCCAATATGAACATTGTAAATTGTAGAGACTTGAGAACATGAAAGTGAACATATAAAATTATTGAGTCTTGGTAGAGATTTTCTTGTATATAATTGAGCCTTATGTGCTTTCCTTGATATTGTCCAAATAATTTTGGACCGGGACGATCGCCTCGGTGATAATAGATGCATCTATGGTTCGTGCCGCTCGATCCTCGACAGTGCACATTTACTTTCTGTTGGAGCGGGCCGCGACCTCGGCATGTTTGTGCATGATTTAGGTGTTGCTGTTAATTGTGGTATTAGTACTACTTACTATTTAAAGAAAGGAACTTGGAAGTTTGATTAAGGCAAGAATGTAAGTAAAATGTCCTTCTGTGGAACCTGTCTATTTGATAATTTATTATGTTGTTTAATTCCCTCTACTATGTCATATTATTTGAACCTTAGTAAGTATCAAGTCGACCTCTCGTCTCTACTTCTTCGAGATTAAACTGGATACTTACTGAGTACATGTGGTTTATGCACTCATGATGCACTTCTATACTTAAATGTACAGGTTTTGAGGCAAGTGGATCTGGTCAGTATTCGGGCGCGCATCAGTGAGCTAGCTTAGGGACTTTTACGGTGAGTTGCCTTCTTTCTCACGCTTATCCGCAGCTGAAGAAGTCATTTTCTTGTATTTATGCTTTTATGTCTATTCTGATTCAGACAGTAGGATAGTATTTTCTATATTTTGTGTATACTCTATTGCTCGCCCGTAGCTAGTGATACCGGGTTCTGGCACACACACTATATGGGTGTTCATTTATTTTGGGGTCTATTTTGCCATGTCAGTACTTTACGGTTTTGCTAATTTTCTTTGTCTTTTGCAATTCTTTAAAATGTTGGTTTTGAGTTAAGCTAAAATAGGCATTTAAATCATAATTTTGCACCTGGCTAGCTCAACTAGGGGGTTGGGCGCCATCATGATCTATTTTATGAAAAAATGGGTCGTGACAACATGGTATCAGAGAACTAGGTTCACGTAGGTCTCACAAGTTACGGGCAAACCTAGTAGGGTCTTGTAGATCGGTACAAAGACGTCTGTCTTTATCTTCAAGGGGCTATGGGGTGTTAGGAAAGACTACTCTTTATTCATTTCCATTGTGTAGTGGTCAGTACACTAAGTTTCTTCTTCTATTCTCTCACAGATGGTGAGGACCCGCACCGCTGATGTACCAAACCCGGGAAGAGCTGCTCCCCCCATTGCTAGAGGCCAAGGTAGAGGTCCGGGGAGGGCACCGGCCCGTGGTAGCGGTCAAGGGTTTCCAAAAGCCATTCCAGTTGCACCACCAGCAGACGCTACAAAGGATCCCTGTAACGACCCGACCGGTTGTTTTAGAAAATTATGCCCCAATCCCCAATTTAACTGTTCCCCTAAGTTCATTTCTGCTATTGTGGGTTGCCGGGAGAGTCGGCCCTGAAATTTGAGGTATTTTGGGACACTTACTCCCTAAATGAGAGCTTTAAAGCTAGAAAACGGTCCGTAGCCGGAACAATGTTAAGACGATCTCGAACGGAAATCCGATGGTTCCATTAGCTCCGTTGGGTGATTTCGGGGTTAGGAGCGCGTTCGGAATGTATTTTGGAGGTCCGTAGCTCAATTAGGCTTGAAATGCCGAAGGTTGAAATTTTGGCGAATCCGAACGATAGGTGAGATTTTGATCCGGGGGTCGGAATGGAATTCCGACAATTTCTATAGCTTCGTTATGTGATTTTGGATATGTCCGCAAATTTTCAGGTCATTCGGACGTCGTTTGGTCGGGTTTTAGATCGGATGTGCAATTCGAAAAGTTTTAAGGAATTTAGGCTTGAATTCGATGTGAATTATGGGTTTTGATGTTGTTAGACGTGTTTTTATGATTGGAATAAGTTTGTATCGTGTTTTGGAGTATATTGGTGGTTTTCGTTGGGGTCCCGGAAGCCTCGGGATGAATTCGGACCATCAAGCGGCATTTGGAACTTGGAAATTTCTGCAGAAAATGCAGCAGCAATGTAGCAGACGTTAAGCCTACGCGTTCGCGTGGCAATGGCCGCGTTCGCGTAGGCATGGTAGGGCAAAGCATCGCGTTCGCGTCCCTTGAGTCGCGATCGCGTAGAAGGGAAAGAGGAGGCACCGCGTTCGCGTCCCAGGTGTCGCGTACGCGTAGAAGAAAAACGGGCGATTGGAAGATTGTTCTTCGCGAACGCGTGGGAGTCGTCGCGTTCGCGTTGAGGAAGGGAAATTTTGCTTCGCGGACGCATGTGGAGCGTCGCGTTCGCGATAGGTAATTTTTGCAGGTCATCGCGAACGCGTGGGTTACTTCGCGTTCGCGTAGAAGAAGTTGAGTTGTTCATCGCGAACGCGTGAACAGTAACGCGAACGTGATGAGCAATGGGGTCTGGCAGTGAGCTTAAGTTCATAACATAACACCCGCGACCCCCATACACAAAAACGCCATTTTTGAGCTCCAAGAGAGGATTTTGAAGGGGAAACGCTGGGATATCATCGGGAAATCATCGGGGGTAAGTTTCTTGACCTTAATTCGTTGGTTTATCATGAAATCCGTGATTATTTCACTGAAAATGGGGGATTAAAGGTGGGTTTGAGCCCTAGGCCTAAATGTTAGAAAATCTCTGATTTGAGTGGTCAAATGGAGTCCGATTTTGGTAAATTATATATGCCTAGACTCGTATTGAGATAAGGAACCCGAAAATATAATTTCCGTGATTTTTCGATAAGTCTACCGAAAGTCGGGTTTTGGCAACTTGTGGATTTTGGTGCATTTTGAGTTATTTTGATTGAGTAATGCCCAATTGGCCTATTTTGATGTGATTCTATTGATTTTTATCAGATACTACACTTGTGGAGGCCGACATTCGTGGCAAGAGGGTTATTGCTTAGCGGTTTTGTACCGGAATTGAGGTAAGTGGCTTGTCTAACCTCGTGTGGGGGACTTTCACCCCTAGGATATTATTGTGATACTTTAAATGCCTTGTACGCGAGGTGACGGGCGTGTACATGCGCTAGTTGTTGAACACATACTTTACTCAAAATGTTCAATGAGTGATATTCCTGTTTTAGTTGTTAAATTCGATATTCCTACCCGGTAGTAGTTAGAAAAGCATGATTAGGTAGAATCTAACTGTCTAGCTCCTTAATTGACTTACTTGAATTTTTCTTGGTAATCGCTGGCGCTGTTCATCGGTGAAGTTATCGTTAAGCATATTATACTTCTCTCTGTGTATTCCTTTACTTATTGGTAGGGACTGCGGGTTCGATTCCCGGAGATCCCGAGTTATCGAGATATTATTGAGACATGGGCTGTGGGTTCGATTCCCGGAGACCCAGAGGTATTGAGAATGAGACTGTGGGTTCAATTCCCACAGATCCTGGATTTGTTTATTTGAGTTGGTTATTTGTTGTTAGCTTAATTGTAGACAGTTGCAGTAATCATCATAATGTTGTTATTTCGGAAATTATTATCATTTAAACTGTTTATTTTGTTATCATCATTATATTATTGTTTTCTTAGTAGGGCCCTGACCTACCTCGTCACTACTCCATCGAGGTTAGGCTTGGCACTTACTAAGTACCGCCGTGGTGTACTCATGCTACTCTTCTGCACACTTTTGTTGTGCAGATCCAGGTACATCAGAGCATGCTCGTGCTAGGTGATTTCCGCAGCTTTTCTGGAGACCTCGAGGTATGATCTGCTACGTCCGCAGATCCGGAGGCTTTCCTTCTATTCTAGTAGTACTAGTTGACATTTTTCTTCATTTCGTTGTTAGATACTCTTTACACATAGAGCCACAGTTGTATTTCTCTTTTAGTCTGTGTTACCGTGGGGTTCCGGATCTCGGTAGTGTTTTATTCATTGTGTGACGGATGTATGTGCCAAGCGGCACGGATTACATATCTTTTATGCTATTTTTCCGCTATTTCTTATTTAAGTATTCATAACTTGTATATTCCGCAACGTGTTAGGCTTACCTAGTCGTGGGGACTGGGTGCCATCACGACATGTTCACAATTGGTGAACTAGGGTCGTGACAAGTTGGTATCAGAGCTCTAGGTTCATATGAGTCACGGGACATAGACCGGTTACTTAGAGTCTCGCTGATCGATACAGAGATGTCTGTATTTATCTACGAGGGGCTATGTAACTATTTAGGAAACTCTTCATTTCTTTTGGATTCCTTGTCGTGCGACATTTTTGACATCAAAAATCTAAACTACTGATTTCTATTCTCTCACAGATGGTGAGGACACGAGCTACTCGCGACGATCGGGTACCCGCGCCCCCTGTTGCCGCCGTCAGAGGCCGGGGCCGAGGTAGAGGACGAGGACACGCCCGAGGTGCAGCCACAGCACCCGCGCGCGCTGCCGCTGAGGTGCCACAGGTAGACCAGGTTGGAGCGCAGGCACCTGGCCCCAGAAGGGTTCCCAGAAATATGGAATCCCGAGCGTGAGTGTTGTTTTACATACTTAACACTTTTCAACACTTACACCCATTGAATCTTCGTGACCTTTCTTGCTTTTCCATTCTTGCAGCTAGGGTTCCTCTGCTCCAACTTATACCAGATATAAAGTCATGGGTGAAGAGAGTGATCCCTTTCGCGGAGGAATGCCAGACGTGGGCAGCATTCATCACGAAATACGACCCTCCAGGTATTGCACCGACTTTCTGTTTCGTAACTTTATTTTCAGGTGTCGTCGCTTAACTCACCTTATTTTGGAAGCCCGGAGCGCCCCTCGAAGGTGGAGAAAACGTAATGATGCGGCTCCCTCGGCGGCGGACTCTGATGACGAATATATGCTTCAGGAGTGTTCAGATGAGGATGTTCCTGAGGTTGCTCAGCTTGAGGGCGAGTATGCGACCGTAGAGGCCTCTAGCGAGGATGCTTCCGACGTTGCTCGGTCCGAGGGCAGAAATACAACCCAGGAATCCTCTGGCAAAGACGTTCCTAAGGCTACTCGGCCTAAGGTCGAGCCGGTAGTCGAATCTGTGAATGATGTAACTCCTTCGCCTCCATCTCCTTGTGCCGAAGAGGAGGCTTCCGAAGGCGAAGAGCCACGGGAGCAGAAGAGGCATCGACTGCTTCTCGTCAAAGGCATAGTCGTAGAGCGCATGAGGGAGATTATACACCATCGTGAATCGAGGCCGGTCCTGATGGGTGATGCCATTCGTTCGGAGAGGCCGGCCCTTCTGAGGGGAATCATACCCGATATTGCCTCCCTGAGAGTTGAAGGAGATAACATACCGGTCGCTGCTGAGGCGGCTGCTGACGATGGAAAAGCGGATTCTGGGCGGGCTCCCACGGCTGCGAATATGCCGCAAGGGGATCATGCTCGAGTGGAAATAGCGACGGTTGGGCCTAACAGTTGAATTGTGATCCTGACTGGATATAACCTGTTGCTGGAGAGTGAGCAGGCTGCGGCGGACATGACTGCTGTGCGCGGCTGCCAGATTCTATGCTATTCCTGATCGCGCTGCGGCTGTTGCATCTGACTCTGTTATCACAGGTATTATTCTGGTTAGTCACAGGGAGGCATCGGTTCTATTCGACCCTGGTTCTACTTTTTCATATGTGTCTTCTTACTTTGCTTCTCATCTGGGTGTGCCTCGGATTCTTTGAGTGCCCCCATTTATGTTTCCACTCCGGTGGGTGATTCTTTGGCTGTGGACCGCGTATATCGGTCGTGTTTGGTTACCATTTGTGATTTTGAGACCAGAGCGGATCTATTGTTGCTCGGGATGGTCGATTTTGATATTATTCTGGGCATGGACCGGTTGTCTCCCCATTATGCTATTCTTGATTGTCACGCCAAGACCGTGACGCTGGCTATGCCAGGCATTCCACGTATCGAGTGGAGTGGTACTCTAGATCACACCCCTAGCCGTGTTATTTCTTTTCTCAGAGCTCAGCGTATGGTTGAGAAGGGGTGTGCTGCTTATCTAGCCTACGTGCGGGACGTCAGTATTGACACTCCCTCTATTGATTCTGTTCATGTGGTACGTGACTTTGCCGATGTATTTCCAGCCGATCTTCCGGGCATGCCGCCCGACAAAGATATTGACTTTGCTATTGACTTGTTGCCGGCACTCACCCCATCTCTATTCCACCGTACCGTACGGCTCCTCCCGAGTCGAGCGAGTCGAAGGATCGGCTACGTGAGTTATCGGGCAGTGGTTTTATTCGACCCGTTGTTTCGCCTCGGGGTGCTCCTATATTGTTTGCGAAGAAAAAGGACTCGCTCTACGCGTACGTGTATTGACTATCGTCAGCCTGAATAAGGTTACAATGAAGAACCCGTATCCTTTGCCCCGTATCGATGATTTATTTGACCCGCTACAGTGCGACAGTGTTTTCTAAGATTGATTTGCGCTCCGGGTATCACCAGCCTGAAGATTCGGGAGCCGTATATCCCGAAGACCGCCTTCAGGACCCTCGATGGTCACTACGAGTTCCTCGTGATGTCTTTGGGTCGACTAATGCCCCAGCAGCCTTTACGCATTTGATGCACAGTGTGTTCAGGGCCTTATCTGGACTCGTTCGTGATTGTCTTCATCGATGATATTCTAGTATACTCCCGAGCTCTGGAAGAGCACGAGCAAGCATTTGAGGATAGTGCTTCAGATTCTGAGGGAGAAGCAGCCTTATGCCAAGTTCTCTAAATGTGAATTCTGGTTGAGTTCAGTGGCATTTTTGGGCCACGTGGTGTCGAGTGATGGTATTCGAGTAGATCCGAGGAAGGTGGAGGCCGTGCAGAGTTGGCCCAGACCCTCCTCCGCTACTGAGATTCGCAGCTTCCTTGGTTTGGCGGGCTATTACCGTCGTTTTGTAGAGGGGTTCTCTTCGATTGCAGCACCTATGACTAGATTGACCCGAAAGGGTGCCCCTTTTCAGTGGACAGACGAGTGTGAGGCGAGCTTTCAGAAGCTCAAGACAGCTTTGACTTCGGCCCCTATATTGATGTTGCCTACAGGCTCGGGGTCCTATACCGTATATTGTGATGCCTCACGAGTTGGACTCGGTGCGGTATTGATGCAGGACGGTAGGGCGATTGCCTACGCGTCGAGACACCTGAAGGTGCATGAGAAGAATTACCCTGTTCATGATTTGGAACTAGCTGCCATTGTTCACGCCTTGAAAATTTGCCGTCATTATTTATACGGGGTTCCTTCCGAGATCTACACCGATCACCGGAGCTTGCAGCACTTGCTTGCTGCAAGGACATGAATATGCGTCGGAGAAGATGGTCGGAACCACCGAAGGACTACGATATTACTATTCTCTATCATCCGGAAAGGCTAACGTGGTTGCCGATGCCTCGAGTCGTCGGGCAGAGTTTGGGGAGTTTAGCATATCTACCAGCCTTCGGAGAGGCCTATGGCGACGGATGTTCAGGCTTTAGGATTTGGCTTTGTTAGATTGGATCTTTCGAAGCCCGACCCGGTTCGCTCGTGTGATTTCTGCCTTCTCTATCCGACCGCATCGGTGAGTGTCGGCCGACGACCCTCATTTGCTTGTCCTCCGGGATGGAGTTCGGCGCGGCGATGCTCGAGATGTTACCATCGGAGATGACGGAGTTATGAGGATGCAGGGCGCATCCGTGTGCCCAACGTAGATGATCTTCGAGAGCCGATTCTAGCAGAGACCCATAGCTCGCGTATTCCATCCATCCGGAGTCGCGAAGATGTATCGAGACTTGAAACAACACATCGGTGGAGGCGGACGAAGAGGGATATAGTTGATTATGTTTCCGTATGCCTCAACCGCCAGACAGGTGAACCATGAGCATCGCCGTCCGGTGGATCGATGCAACGAACCGAGATTCCCGAGTGGAAACGGGAGCGCATTACCACGGACTTTGTATCCGGACTTCCACCGACGGTTAGGAAGTTTGATTCCATTTGGGTCATCATGGATCGGCCGACCAAGTCCGCCCATTTTATACCGGTGAGCACTCCATATTTCATCGGAGCGACCGACGGAGATCTATATCGTGAGGTAGTTCCTGCCGCATGGTATTCCGCTTCCATCATTTCGTACAGAGGCACCTCGCTCACTTCACGGTTCCGGAGAGCCGTACAACACAAGAGTTAGGTACTCGGTGGAGCTGAGCACAGCATTTTCACCCCCAGACAGACGGGCGTCCGAGCGCACTATTCAGATCCTGGAGGATATGTTGCGGGCGTGCGTCATCGAGTTCGGAGGTTCACGGGATCACTTCTTGCCACCGGCGGAGTTTGCTTATAATAACAGCCTTCATGCTAGTATTCAGATGGCACCGCACGAGGCCCTATACGGCAGAGGCGCAGTGTCTCCCACGGGTCGGTTTCGAGCCGGCGAGGCCGAGTCGCTAGGCACCGATATGGTTCGCGGAGGCTACGGACAAGGTCAAGCGTGATCCGCACGTACTTCGTGCGCCCCGCCCAGACAAAAGAGTTACGCGGACACGAAGGTTCGCTACGTGGCTTTTATGGTCGGCGAGCGGTTCTGCTTCGGGTCTCCGCCCATGAAGGGCGTTACGAGGTTCGGGAAGAAAGGAAAGCCGAGTCCCTAGGTTTATTGACCCTTTTGAGATTTTGAGGCGTGTCGGGGAGGTTGCTTATAAGTTGGCCTTACCTCCCAACCTCTAGCCTGAGTTCACCCCGTATTTCATGTCTCCATGCTTCGGAGATACCACGGCGACCCGTCGCACGTGTCGGATTTCACATCTGTTCAACTAGACGAGGATCCGTCTTATGTCGAGGAGCCGTAGCCATTCTAGACAGGCACAGGTTCGAAAGCTAAGGTCAAAGAATATCGCTTCGTTAAAGATTCAGTGGGGTCAGCCGGTCGAGGAGGCGACTCGGGAGACCGAGCAGGATATGCGCAGCCAGTACCCTCATCTTTTCACTACTCCAGGTATGTTTTTATGCTCGTTCGAGGACGAACGAATCTTTAAGTGTGTGGGAAGATGTAACGACCCGACCGGTCGTTTTAGAAAATTACGCCCCAATCCCCAATTTAACCGTTCCCCTAAGTTCATTTCTGCTATTGTGGGTTGCCGGGAGAGTCGGCCCTGAAATTTGAGGTATTTTGGGATACTTAGTCCCTAAATGAGAGCTTTAAAGATAGAAAATGATCCGCAACCGGAACAGTGTTAAGACGATCTCGAACGGAAATCCGATGGTTCCATTAGCTCCGTTGGGTGATTTCGGGGTTGGGAGCGCGTTCGGAAATTATTTTGGAGGTTTGAAATTTTGGCGAATCCGAACGATAGGTGAGATTTTGATCCGGGGGTCGGAATGGAATTCCGACAATTTCTATAGCTTCGTTATGTGATTTTGGATATGTCCGCAAATTTTCAGGTCATTCGGACGTCGTTTGGTTGGGTTTTAGATCGGATGTGCAATTCGAAAAGTTTTAAGGAATTTAGGCTTGAATTCGATGTGAATTATGGGTTTTGATGTTGTTAGACGTGTTTTTATGATTGGAATAAGTTCGTATCGTGTTTTGGAGTATGTTGGTGGTTTTCGTTGGGGTCCCGAAAGCCTCGGGATGAATTCGGACCATCAAGCGGCATTTGGAACTTGGAAATTTCTGCAGAAAATGCAGCAGCAGTGCAGCAGACGTTAAGCCTACGCGTTCGCGTGGCAATGGCCGCGTTCGCGTAGGCACGGTAGGGCAAAGCATCGCGTTCGCGTCCCTTGAGTCGCGATCGCGTAGAAGGGAAAGAGGAAGCACCGCATTCGCGTCCCAGGTGTCGCGTACGCGTAGAAGAAAAACGGGCGATTGGAAGGTTGTTCTTCGCGAACGCGTGGGAGTCGTCGCGTTCGCGTTGAGGAAGGGAAATTGTGCTTCGCGGACGCGTGTGGAGCGTCGCGTTCGCGATAGGTAATTTTTGCAGGTCATCGCGAATGCGTGGGTTAGTTCGCATTCGCGTAGAAGAAGTTGAGTTGTTCATCGCGAACGCGTGAACAGTAACGCGAACGCGATGAGCAATGGGGTCTGGCAGTGAGCTTAAGTTCATAACATAACACCCGCGACCCCCATACACAAAAACGCCATTTTTGAGCTCCAAGAGAGGATTTTGAAGGGGAAACGCTGGGATATCATCGGGAAATCATCGGGGGTAAGTTTCTTGACCTTAATTCGTTGGTTTATCATGAAATCCGTGATTATTTCACTGAAAATGGTGGATTAAAGGTGGGTTTGAGCCCTAGGCCTAAATGTTAGAAAATCTCTGATTTGAGTGGGCAAACGGAGTCCGATTTTGGTAAATTTTATGTGCCTAGACTCATATTGAGATAAGGAACCCGAATATATAAATTTCATGATTTTTCGATAAGCGTACCGAATGTCGGGTTTTGGCAACTTGTGGGTTTTGGTGTATTTTGAGTTGTTTTGATCGAGTAATGCCCAATTGGCCTATTTTGATGTGATTCTATTGATTTTTATCAGATACTACATTGATGGAGTCCAAAATTCGCGACAAGAGGGTTGTCTCTTAGCAGTTTTTCGTACCGGAATTGAGGTAAGTGGCTTGTCTAACTTCGTGTGGGGGACTTTCACCCCTAGGATATTATTGTGATACTTTAAATGCCTTGTACGCGAGGTGACGGGCGTGTACATGCGCCGGTTGTTGAACACATACTTTACTCAAAATGTTCAATGAGTGATATTCCTGTTCTTACGGGTTCGATTCCCGAGATCCTGAGATTATTGAAATGTGGACTACGGGTTCGATTCCCGAGATCCTGAGATTATTGAAATGTGGACTACGGGTTCGATTCCCGAGATCCTGAGATTTATTGAAATATGGTCTACGGGTTCGATTCCCGAGATCCTGAGATTATTGGTAGGGACTGCGGGTTCGATTCCCGGAGATCCTGAGTTATTGAGATATTATTGAGACATGGGCTGCGGGTTCGATTCCCGGAGACGCAGAGGTACTGAGAATGGGATCGTGGGTTCAATTCCCACAGATCCTGGATTTGTTTATCTGAGTTGGTTATTTGTTGTTAGCTTAATTGTAGACAGTTGCAGTAATCATCTTATTGTTGTTATTTCGGAAATTATTATCATTTAAACTCTTTATTTTTGTTATCATCATTATATTATTGTTTCTCAGTAGGGCCCTGACCTCCCTCGTCACTACTCCATCGAGGTTAGGCTTGGCACTTACTGAGTACCGCTGTGGTGTACTCATGCTACTCTTCTGCATATTTTTGTTGTGCAGATCCAGGTACATCAGAGCAGGCTCGTGCTAGGTGATTTCCGCAGCTTTTCTGGAGACCTCGAGGTATGATCTGCTACGTCCGCACATCCGGAGGCTTTCCTTCTATTCTAGTAGTACTAGTTGACATTTTTCTTCATTTCGTTGTTAGATACTCTTTACACATAGAGCCACAGTTGTATTTTCTCTTTTAGTCTGTGTTACCGTGGGGTTCCGGATCTTGGTAGTGTTTTATTCATTGTGTGACGGATGTATGTGCCAAGCGGCACGGATTACATATCTTGTATGCTATTTTTCCGCTATTTCTTATTTAAGTATTTATAACTTGTATATTCCGCAACGTGTTAGGCTTACCTAGTCGTGGGGACTGGGTGCCATCACCAGCAGACCCTGCAGAGGATACCATCAATGAAGAGCAGGGCGAGGCGCCCGCAGCTGCGCCTACTCCGGTGGATTTTATGACTGCACCGGGATTTCAGGAGGTCATGGGCCGTATGCTTCGGTTCATGGGCACTATGACTCAGCTGGTTTATTTTCAACGGCATCCCTTTATCATACTCCAGGTGCACTACCCGCAGAGGGGGTTCAGCCAGTTGTTGGAGTGCCACCCCAGGCCATGCCAACTATGGACAACGATCCGCAGAAGTTATTAGATAGATGGACCAGATTACACCCTCCAATCTTCGAGGGCGAGCGTCATGAGGATGCCATGGATTTTATTGACAGGTGTAGGGATAGGCTGCACAACATGAGGATATTGGAGTCACATGGAGTGGACTTCACTACTTTCCAGTTGGAGGGCAGGGCTCGTAGACGGTGGTAGTCATATTTGCTCAGCAGGCCAGCATGTGCTCCTCCCCTCACTTGAGGTCATTTCACCCAATTATTTCTTGATCGGTATATTCCATCCTCCGAGAGGGAAGAGCTACGTCATCATTTAGAGTATCTGGAGCAGGGTCATATGTTAGTGATGGATTATGAGGCGAGGTTCTATGAGTTGTCTTGCCATGCACTCATGATACTCCCCATGGAGTCATAAAGATTTCGGAGGTTTGTTGCAGGGCTACATCCCACTATCCGGTCGGGCATGGATCGTGAGGTAAAGATGGGCACAGGATATAAGCTAGTGCTCGAGATTGCCCGCAGGATCGAGTGTTACCGGTTGAGGGGCAGAGAGCAGATCTAGTAGGATAAGAGGGCCATATTCTTAGGAGAGTTCTGAGGCGCCCCAGCTAGGGGCAGAGGTCACTTTGGGAGGGTTCAGTCCAGTAGGCCCCCAGCTCCAGCACGCCCACCTGCTTGCAGTACTCTAGCGCGATCCTATTTCAATGCCATGCCAGAGAGTTCGCATCGCCCGCCAGCCATCCAGGGTTCATCTAGTGGGTATTCAGGTCCTCCGGAGTCTTTCGGTCCATATTTCAATGCTGTGCAGGAGGGTTCTTACCGCCCGTCGGCTACTCAGGCTTCTTTTAGTGGGCCCTCGGGTATTCAGGGTCAATCATCTAGGCAGCATGCCACCGCACCATGTTGTTTTAAGTGCGGGGACGCAAGCCACATGAGAAGATACTGCTCCAGGCTTAGGGGCAAGGCAGTACAGCAGGGGCAGCAGCCCGGGACTCCAACACCAAAAGTCTAGTCGCCTAGAGGTGGAGAGCAGACTGGTAGAGGTCGTTCTAGGGGTAGGGGCCAGAGAGGGAGAGGTCAGCCAGCTCCTGCTTAGTTAGTTGGAGGCCAGTCAGCAGGGGCTCCAGCTAAATTTTATGCTCTCCCCGCCTGACCAAATGCATTGGCCTCAAATTCCATAATTACATGTATAATTTCAGTCAATGGTAGAGAGGCATCAATATTATTTGATCTAGAGTCCACTTATTCTTATGTATCATCTGTGTTTGCTCGGTTCGTGGCCATTTCCCCTAAGCCCTTGGGTGTTCCCGTGCACGTGTCCACTCATGTGGGCGATTCTGTGGTTGTGAACTGGGTCTACTGGTCTTATGTGGTCACTTTCTATGATTTTGAGACTAGAGAAGATCTCCTGTAGCTTGATATGATCGACTTTGAGGTTATCCTGGGCATGGATTGGCTATCTCCTTATCACGCTGTTTTAGATTGCCATTCCAAGACCGTTTCTCTAGTGATGCCAGGGTTGCCGAGATTGGAGTGGAGGGGATCCATTGTGGATACACCTAGCAGGGTTATATTCTTCCTGAAGGATCAACGCATGGTTGAGAAGGGGTGTCTGACCTATTTAGCTTATGTTCGGGACACCACTGCAGAGTCCCTAACGATTGATTCAGTGCTAGTAGTCCGAGAGTTCGGCGATGTGTTTCCTTCTGGTCTTCCTGGCATGCCTCCGTATCATGATATTGATTTCTATATCGACTTGGATCCAGGCACTTAGCCTATATCCATCCACCATACCATATGGCTCCTAAGTAGTTGAAGGAGCTGAAGGAGCAGTTAGAGGAGTTTCTAGCTAAAGGATTTGTTAGGCCCAGTGTATCGCCTTGGGGTGCACCAGTGCTATTTGTAAAGAAGAAGGATGGGACTATACGAATGTGCATTGATTACTGCCAGTTGAACAAAATCACCATTAAGAACAAGTATCCATTGCCCCGCATTGATGATTTATTTGACCAGTTGCAGGGTGCTAGGGTGTTCTCTAAGATTGACCTGAGATCGGGGTATCATCAGCTGAAGATTTGGGATTCAGATGTTCCGAAGACCGCATTCAGGACGAGATATGGCCACTATGAGTTCCTGGTGATGTCATTTGGCTTGACTAATACTTCAGCGACATTTATGGATTTGATGAACAGAGTGTTAAAGCCCTATATTGACTCATTCGTCATTGTTTTCATTGATGATATCTTGATATATTCATGTAGCATGGGGGAGCACGGGCAGCATTTGAGGGTGGTGCTTCAGACCTTGCGAGAATAGAAACTTTATGCTAAGTTCTCCAAGTGCGAGTTTTGGCTAGAGTCGGTGGCATTCTTGGGGCATATCGTGTCAGGAGTGGGTATTAAGGTGGATCCCAAAAAGATCGAGGTAGTTCGGAGTTGGACACGTCCTACTTTAGTGACCGATATCAGGAGCTTTATAGGTTTAGTAGGCTATTATCGATGATTTTTATCAGGGTTTCTCATCCATTGTATCACCTCTGATCAGATTAACCCAAAAGGGGGTCCCATTCTGTTGGTTCGATGATTGTGAGGAGAGCTTCCAAAAGCTCAAGACGGCTTTGACCACGGCACCAGTTGTTGTGTTGCCTTCCGGTTAAGGACGTATATAGTATATTGTGATGCTTCTCGCATCAACTTGGGATGTGTATTGATGCAGGCGGGGCGAGTTATTGCATATGCCTCTCGTCAGCTAAAGGTTCATGAGAAGAATGACCCTGTGCACGATCTAGAGTTGGCGGCGATTGTTCATGCTTTTAAGATGTGGAGGCATTATTTATATGGTTATCATGTGAGGTGTATACAGACCATCGCAGCTTGCAGCATTTATTCAAGCAGAGGGACCTTGATTTGAGACAGTGGCACGAGTTGCTGAAGGATTACGAGATTACCATTCTTTATCACCCAGGCAAGGCAAATGTGGTCGCGAATGCCTTGAGTAGGAAGGTGGAGAGCATGGGTAGCTTGGAATTCATTCCTGCTGAGATGAGACCACTAGCTTTGGACATTCAGTCCCTAGCTAACAGACTTGTGAGATTGGACATTTCAGATCCCAGCAGGGTCCTAGCATGTGTGGTTGCTTAGTATTTGTTGCTGGGGGAGATTAAGGCCTGACATCGTGATGATCCGCATTTTGCAGTTCTCAGAGAGATGGTCTTCACAGAGGTACCAAGGAGGTTTCTATTGGTGAGGATGGTGTATTACGGCTCCAGGACCGTGTATGTATTCCTAATATTGATGGCTTGAGAGAGAGAATCCTAGATGAGGCCCGTAGTTTGAGGTACTCCATTCATCCAGGTGCTACAAAGATGTACCGTGACTTGAGACAGCATTACTGGTGGCGCAGGATGAAGAAGGACATTGTGGAGTATGCAGCTAGATGTTTAAATTGCCAGCAAGTCAAGTAGGAGAACCAGAGGTCAGGTGGCCTACTCTAGCAGATGCCCATTCCGGAATAGAAGTGGGGGCGCATCACCATGGATTTCGTAGTGGGGTTGTTTCGAACTCAGCGGAAGGTTGATTTAGTGTGGGTTATTGTGGATAGATTGACCAAGTCTGCCCATTTCATTCCAGTGGCGACTACTTATACGACATAGAGGTATGCCCAGATTTACATTCGGGAGATAGTGATATTGCACGGTATGCCAGTCTCCATCATATAAGGCAGAGGCCCTCAGTTCACTTCCCATTTCTGAAGAGCGGTTCAGGGAGAGTTGGGGAACCGCGTAGAGATTAGCACGTCATTGCATCTTAAGACCGATGGACAGTCAGAGCGGACAGTTCAAATTTTAGAGGATATGCTTAGGGCATGTGTGATATACTTTGGAGGGCAGTGGGATCAGTTTTTACCCTTGGCGGAGTTTGCATATAATAGCAGTTACCAATCCAGCACAGAAATGGCCCCATATAAGGCATTATATCGTCGGCATTTCTGTTCTCCTATCGGATGGTTCAAGCCTGGTGAGGCTAAGTTGCTTTGCACAGATTTGGTCTAGGATGCCCTAGATAAGGTTAAGTTGATTCAGGAAAGACTCCGCATAGCTCAGTCCAATTAAAAGAGATACGTGGATCAGAAGGCGCGTGATGTATCATTTGCAGTTGGTGAGAAAGTCCTCCTGAAGGCTTCGCCCATGAAGGGCATTATGAGATTCGGGAAGAAGGGAAAGTTAAGCCCAAGGTTCATTGGCCCCTTTGAGGTGTTTAGGCAAGTTGGAGAGGTTGCCTATGAGCTCGCATTACCTTCTAGTTTATCAGGAGTTCTCCTAGTCTTCCATGTATCGATGCTCCAGAAGTATCATGCCAACTATTTGCATGTGTTGGATTTCAGTACCATTCGGATAGATGAGAGTTTGGGCTAAGAGGAGGAGCCAGTTGCCATTATTGACAGGCAGGACCGCCAGTTGAGATCCAAGAGGGTTTATGTAGTGAGAGTCCAGTGGAGGGCCAACCGGCCGAGAAGGTGACCTGGGAGTCCGAGGAGGACATGCAGAGGCGATATCCCCACTTATTCAGTAGTCCAAGTACTTTTCTTTGTCCGTTCGAGGATGAACGTTTATTTAAGAGGTGGAGAATGTAACGACCCGACTGGTCATTTTGAATTTTTGAACCCCGTTCCCTTAAATAATACTTTCTACATTTGCTTTAGCTAAATTATGACTTGCGGGGGCGGGTGGTTCGGAAGTCAGAAAAATTTCGGGCAAGAATAAGCCTAGTTGCTTCTTTAAGTTCCTTTAAAAAAGCCAAGTTTGACTTTGGTCAATATTTTGGGAAAACAGACCTGGAATCACGATCCGGCAATTTCTGAGGGTTCGTGGGAAAATATGAGACCTGGGCATATACCCAGAATCGAATTCTGTGGTCCCTAGCCCGAGTAATGGAATTTATGTAAAATTTGTTAAGTTTAAATGTTGAAGATTTAATAAATTAAGAAATTATATTTTTCATAGGTATCGTGTTCGGATTTCGATTCCGAAACTTGGTACAAGTCCGAAATATCAATTAAGACCTGCCTGCAAAATTTGGTGTCAATCCAAGTAGTTTAAGGCATTTTGACCCGTTGGTAGGAAGTTAAGAACTTGAAGTTCATTAAATTGGATCAATTGGTTTTAGGGTCCGATTCATTGATTTAATAATGTTTTGGGTGTTTCGAGAGATTGATTAGGTCCGCCTTATGATTTCAAACTTGTCGGTATGTTCGGGCGAGACTCTGCAGCCCCGAGCGCTAAATGGTCGAGCTTTGAGCGAAGTCGGATTTTTAAAAAAAACAAGTATGCTGCTTCTGTCAAAACCACTTCTGCGGCTTCTTGACCACAGAAGTGGTGATCACATAAGCGGTCTTTTAGCCACTGAAGTGGAAGGGGCCAGGCCCAGGGGAAACCGCAGAAGCGGAACCCCAACAGCAGAAGCGGTCCATCCGCCCCAAGCCCAAACCGCAAAAGCAGTGGGACTTCCGCTTACGCAGACTTGCATAAGTGAGTAGGGGACCGCAGAAGTGGCCCGGTCCCCTTGGCCAATTTTTGCAAAAGTGGTCAAATGTCCGCTGAAGCGGAACCCGCAGAAGCGGTATTTCTTCCGCAGAAGCGGAAATCACAGGGGGTCAGAGCCTCATTTAATTCGCACTTCATCTCATTTCCCCCATATATCACTCAACTATTAGGCGATTTTGGTGATTCAAATGAGGAAGTTTTAGCATAACATTTCGAGATAAGTAATCTCTACTCATTTTTAGTTCAAATACATAAAAATTATGTAGATTTAACACCAAGGATTAGGTAAAATCACAGAATTTGAGCTAGATCTAGGGTTTAATGAGAATTAAAGTTTTAACACAAAATTTTCCATTCAATGAACTAGAAATCATATATTTGTGATCTTTAGATGACAGAAAACAACTTCCCTCGAAATATCTCGGAATCCGGGGACGTGGGCTCGAGGTCGGAATTTAGGAAACTAGTGTTAATGGCTAGAAAATTGTTTAAATAGCTAGAGCTCGATCTTGTAAGCCTTTATTTACTAGTTCTTGCTTCGTTTGATTAGTTTGGGATTTTTCGGCTTCGAATTAAGGACTTGAGCTCTTTCTTGGAGATTGGGAGAGCACTTTGGAGCGAGGTGAGTCTCCTTTCTAACCTTTCAAGAGGGAAAATGTCCCTATAGGATTTAAATAAGTAACTATTGCGAAATGCGGGGGCTACGTACGTACGAGGTGATGAGAGTCCGTACATAGCTACTATATGAAAATTGTTCGGGTAGTTTAGGACCCACGCATGCCTACTTACGGAAATATTTCTTACTTTGAAGTTGCCAATATGAAAGTTGTAAATTGTAGAGACTTGAGAACATGAAAGTGAACATATAAAATTACCGAGTCTTGGTAGGGATTTCCTTGTATATAGTTGAGCCTTATGTGCTTTCCTTGATATTGTATTGATGATTTTGGACCGGTCCGATCGCCTCGGTGATAATAGATGCATCTATAGTTCATGCCGCTCGACCCTCGGCATTGTACATTTACTTTTTGTTGGAAAGGGCCATCGACCTCGGCATGTTTGTGCGTGATTTAGGTGTTTTTGTTAATTGTGGTATTAGTACTACTTGCTATTTAAAGAAAGGAACTTGGAAATTTGATTAAGGCAAGAATGTGAGTAAAAGTTCCTTTTGTGGAACCTGTCTATTTGATAATTTATTATGTTGTTTAATTCCCTCTACTATGTCATATTATTTGGACCTTAGTAAGTATCTAGTCGACCTCTCGTCTCTACTTTTTTGAGATTAGACTGGATACTTACTGAGTACATGTGGTTTATGTACTCATGCTGCTTTCTGTACTTAAATGTACAGGTTTTGAGGCAGGTGAATGTGGTCAGTATTCGGGCGCACAGCAGTGATCTCGATCAGGGAATTATACGGTGAGCTGCATTCTTTCTCACACCGCTACGCAGCTGAAGAAGTCATTTTCTTGTATTTATGCTTTTCTGTCTATTTTGATTCAGACAATAGAACATTGTTTTGTATATTTGTGATGACCCAGCCCGTTGTCACGGGAATTACCACCCCGTTATCTTTCATTTATATGTTTCATGCTTTTATATTAGTTTTAGAGTCTATCGGGTGAGTTAGGAGTGATTCTGGTTGAAAATAAGGCAAATAGCCTTTTGAAAGGAAGCTTGAATATGGAAAGTTAACCTGGAGTTGACTATTTAGTTAGAGGGTTCGGAATCGGATTCTGATGATTTGGTTAGTTTCAGGAGGTGATTTGTGACTTAGGGGAGCGATCGGAATTGAATTTAGAGGTCCGATGTAGAAATAGGCTTGAATTGGCTAAGGTGAATTTTGGCGAAATCCGATCGGTAGGTGAGATTTTGATCCGGGAGTCGGAATGGAATTCCGACTGTTCCTGTATCTTCGTTATGTGATTTTGGATATATCTGCAAAGTTTCAGGTTATTCGGACGTCGTTTGGTCAGGTTTTTGATTGAATGTTAGTTTCGGAAGTTTGAGTTGAATCCTAGGCTTGAATCCTCTATAATTCGATTTCTGTGTTTAAGGGCGTGTTTTTATGATTGGAACAAGTTCATATAGTGATTTATAGTAGAATAGCATTTTTGGTTGAGGTCTCGGGGGCCTCGGGATGAGTTCGGGAGGTTAAACGGAAGGATTTGGAGTTTGGGAGCTGCCGTCATAAACTGTAGCAGTGTTCTCGCTTCTGCGGGAGGGGAATCGCAGAAGTGGAACCGCAGGTGTGTATTTTGGCCCGCAAAAGTGGAAATGGGCTTGGCCAAGTAGTTCCGAAGAAGCGGATGAAGCAGCGCAGGAGCGGGCTTGCTTCTGCGAACCTCTCCTACGCTGCTTCTGCGAACCAGAGGTCGTAGAAGCGGAGGCAGGCGGCGAAGGATCGCAGGTGCGGAGATGATTCCGCATAGGTGGTCTCGCAGGTGCGAGACCTGGACCGTAGGTGCGAATTTGGCCGGTTTAGTGATGGACCGCAGAAGCGACCATTTTGTTGCAGGTGCGAGTCTCTGTCCGCAAAAGCGGAAATCGTATAAGTTATTAGAATCAGAAGGTTAAAAATTTCAGAAAGGTTTTAGCACGCTAAGGCATCTTCTAAGAGGCGATTAAGGGGCGATTTTTAGAGACATCAAAGGGATTCTTCAGGTAATCATTCATGGACCTAAATTATGTCAATTTCTTGCTAAATTATGGTGTTTTTGACTGAAATTGGAGGAATTAGGGGTGTATTAATGGAGGTTTTCACCCTACGCCTAGATTATGGAAAATTAATGATTTGAATGAGCAAATAGAGTCCGATTTTGGTAAATTTTATATACATGGACTCGTGTTGAGATAAGGATTCCGAATATGTGACTTTCATAATTTTTTAAGAAGCGTACCGAAAGTCGGATTTTGGCAACTTTGTAGTTTCGATATTTCTACACCCGCAGAAGTTGATTCTCGTGGAAAGGGCATCACAGACTAGTTGTCGAGCTGAGTCGAGGTGAGTAATGGGTGTGGGTGATGACCAGCGGGTTCGAAACCCCTATATACCACTTTGTGACGCTGTATTGAGGCGAGAAACGTACTCTCCTGTGAGTGTGGGGTCGAATATGATTGGGGACTATGGCTTAGTCCAACCTGTTGATACTATACTATACCTTTGGCTACTATTGAGCCGGGAAACCTCCTACTTGGATGGGTGTGTATATTTTGGGCTGTGAGCCAGTTATTGAGATTCTTGGAGGATCGTTATTATTGTTTCTGTGATATTGACATGATATTTTACTACCAGTCCTGAGCTATTACTGTCATAATAGTTTTCCAAACTCTGGAATTTCTGAAATACTCTTTTCTACTGAAAAAAGATAAAAAGAGTTTTCAAATACTACTTTTGAGCCTGTGAGGCTGCATTGCATATTAGCTGACTGGTAGTGGATCGGGCTGCGTGCTGCAGCGTATCATGATATTGTGCTTGGGCTGTAGGAGCCCCTCCGGAGTCTGAACCCCCACAGTGAGCACGGGTATCCAAATGGATCGGACTACACGCCGTAGCAGTCATTTTATGCATTGCATTGCATTTAGCTACACCTGTTAGGTGTTATATTGTTTTGCTGGTATTGTTGGTACAAATACTATCGTGTTGATACTGTTTCAGGGTATTTTGATTATAGCTTTACTTAGTGCTATACTGTGATTTCTTACCTCCACTGTCTTACCCCTACTCATTACCACTGAGTCTAGAAGTACTCACTTTACTCCCTGCACCTTGTGTGTAGATCTAGGTACGTCACAGCAGACCTGACCCAGTAGCTGCTCGGAGATATTTTCTCGATAGTCAAGGTAGCTGCCGCGTCCGCAGGACCTGACTCTCCTTCCAGCTTACTTTTATTCATGTTGTTATCTATTTCCGCACTTGAACACTGATGTAGACACTGTTACACCTTGTATACTCTGTAGAGGATCATGACTCGGAACCCCTGGTCTTTGGGGAGTTTTTACTGTTTTGGGACGTGATCCCCGTACTTGGTTATTCCATTACTGTTATTCTATCTTTGTTGATGCCTAAAATGGTTAAAAGTGAGCTAATAACTCCGTGA
>JASVEL010001679.1:0-52986 GCA_032618575.1 Nicotiana noctiflora
TCCCCAGCAGGGTCTGACAATGAAACACAGAGCAGGGAAAGAAGAGGAGGACCATCCCCAGCAGGAGTACCACAACCAATCACCACATTTTAAAACTAACCAATTTTTCTTTGATTTGAAACAGGAAGAATAGGGGTTGTTGGCAGAAAAGCATGCCACGAAGAAGATTCTCAAACTGGGGCAGAAAATTTTCTCCCGTTGCGAAAATTTTCACGAAACCAAATACCCGGTTGGGGAAAGAAGCCGGATAACGCGAGGAAATGATCTTTGAACCCGATTATCCCCAGCAGCTTTGAAAAAAAACAAAAAGAAAACAACAAGTTGTGATAGAGGAAATTATACCCCCAGCAGACAAGACAAAACGAGGAAGCTTGCGTTCGGAAAGGCAAGAAGTCGGTATCATCCCCAGCAGTTCTCGAAAAAATGAAACACTGATTTCGAGATTTCTCCGGCAGCATTATATCCTACAAGTTTTTCAAGGGAGTCAAGCGCGAGTCCTGAATGAGGTTTGGAAAGAGGAAAAAGGAAAAGGGATCCCCCGACAGTGTAATCCCCAGCTGATGACATTTCGGTCCCCAGCAATCCCGGGAGAGAATAAAGGTTTTGAAGGAAGTAGAAAAAAAAAAGGGAAATAAAGAAGATTTCCCCAGCAGCATTACCCCAGCAGGTAAGTAATTAGTTCCAAAGACATCCCCAGCAGTCAAGAGAAAAATAACACAACCCGGGAGGAAAGCAATTCCAAAACAAGGCAATTCGGAAGAAAGGATGGCCCAAGAAGCGATGCAGGAAGAAGAAAGTGGTGCAGGAAGCAAAGGAAGGCGACATGGATGGGATGAAGTTAGTAAGATGTTGTTGAAGTCAGGAGCCCGCCTGAAGAGAGGAATGGCGATCTTATTTTGAAGTTGTAGTTGAAGTCAGGGAGCCCGCCTGGAGAATGGAGTGGCGATTTAGTTTTGAAGTTGTAGTTGAAGTCAGGGAGCCCGCCTGGAGAATGGAGTGGCGATTTGGTTTTGAAGTTGTAGTTGAAGTCAGGAAGCCCGCCTGAAGAATGGAGTGGCGATTTTATTTTGAAGTAGTAGTAGAAGTCAGGGAGCCCGCCTGAAGAACGGAGTGGCGATTTTATTTTGAAGTAGTAGTTGAAGTCAGGGAGCCCGCCTGAAGAATGGAGTGGCGATCTTATTTTGAAGTAGTAGTTGAAGTCAGGGAGCCCGCCTGAAGAATGGAGTGGCGATTTTATTTTGAAGTAGTAGTTGAAGTTAGGGAGCCCGCCTGGAGAATGGAGTGGCGATTTTATTTTGAAGTTGTAGTTGAAGTCCAGGGAGCCCGCCTGGAGAATGGAGTGGCGATTTAGTTTTGAAGTTGTAGTTGAAGTCGGGGAGCCCGCCTGGAGAATGGAGTGGCGATTTAGTTTTGAAGTTGTAGTTGAAGTCGGGGAGCCCGCCGAAGAATGGAGTGGCGATTTAGTTTTGAAGTTGTAGTTGAAGTCGGGGAGCCCGCCTGAAGAATGGAGTGGCGATTTTATTTTGAAGTAGTTGTTGAAGTCAGGGAGCCCGCTCGGAGAATGGAGTGGCGATTTAGTTTTGAAGTTGTAGTTGAAGTCGGGGAGCCCGCTCGGAGAATGGAGTGGCGATTTAGTTTTGAAGTTGTAGTTGAAGTCGGAGGAGCCCGCCTGAAGAGAGGAATGGCGATTTATTTTCAAAAGATGTTGTGGAAGTCAGGAGCCCGCCTGAAGAGAGGAATGGCGTTTAATTTTCAGAGTTGATAATTGAAGTCAGGGAGCCCGCCTGGAGAATGGAGTGGCGATTTTATTTTGAAGTAGTAGTTGAAGTCGGGGAGCCCGCTTGAAGAATGGAGTGACGATTTATTTTGAAGCGGTTGAGCGTAACAGAAATCCCCGGCATAAATCCAAGTTCATAAGCAGAGGGAAGGCAACATGGATCAGAAAGATGGATTCAGACTTCGACGGAAAACAAGTTGAAGATCGCAAGGAAGGGACCAATGGTCGGAGTTCGGCAATCAAGATATGCCGAAATAACAATTGGCAGAAGAGAAGAAGCATCAGAAGGAACACCAAGTCAGACAGGATGGCAAGGAGCGCGACAAGATCAAGTTAAAAAGGATAGATAAGAACTTGTAGTACTGTAACTTAGTCTAGCTTCTTGTTTTTGTTGCTTAGTACGGTGTAACAAGGAGAATGGAGTGGCGATTTAGTTTTGAAGTTGTAGTTGAAGTCAGGGAGCCCGCCTGAAGAATGGAGTGGCGATTTTATTTTGAAGTTGTAGTTGAAGTCAGGGAGCCCACCTGAAGAATGGAGTGGCGATTTATTTTTAATTTGGTTGAGGAAAGCGGTTGAATGTAATAGAAATCCCCGACATGAATCCAAGTTCGTAAGCAGAAGGAAGGCAACAAGGATCAGAAAAGATAGATTCAGACTTCGAAGGAGAATAGCTCGAAGATCACAAGTAAGGGAATTCACTTCGGAGTGCAATGCAAGTTAGCAACAAAAGAAGCTTGCGACCAAAATGCGAGTCAACAGTCTGAGATGATCAACAAAAGTTAGTCACAATGAAAAAAAGCAAGGAGTTAATCTAAGTGCAGAAGTTGATGAAAGATGTGGTGTCACAAGCACTGCATACCTGGTCCTGATCCAAAAAGCCGAAGAAGATTGAACTAGCACCTACAACTAGCAAGTACCAATATTCAAATTTAGAGTCCGCATGAAGCACCAACCAATACTCGAGATCAAGCTTCGGAAGACTTATAGATAGGAATCTTGTAACTAGTAGCTGATAGGCTTATTTAGTCTTTCTCATGTTTTGATTTTTGATATAATAGCAGGACCACGGACCGGAACTTCGATCGGACGGAACCTCGATGGAACGACACCTCGGCTGGCTCTCTACCTCGGTTACTCCATATTCTTACTCACTTCTGAACTACACGTGGCCTGATTCCTTTATAGCCAAGGATATGTAGGCAGCTCAGATACGAGGGCTCGGTCACATCCTCTTCTTTTAGTTTAGTCTCTCTGAATAAGGGTCGGGTCAAAACACTTATCTAGTCGTTCTTTGTCTGAAAAACTCTTTGCGTTTTCAGTCAAAGAGGGGTAAACGCGTGATTTTTGACCCTCCCGAGATTTTTTATATTTTTAGCGTAAAATATTTAGTTTAGTTTTAATATAGTTGTTTTAGCTAAATTTGACTCTTTTACTTTATTTTTACCTTAAAATAAAAAATAACAAAATATAGTTTTATTAATGTTTCGTAGTCATTTTAAACTTGGAAAATACAAAAATAGTACTTTATATTTTTTATCTTTTTATAAAAACGAAAATAATAAAAAATAGTTTCATTAATATTTTGTAGTTATTTTAAACTTGAAAAATATAAAAATAGTACTTTATATTTTTATCTTTTTATAAAAATGAAAATAATAAAAAAAAATAGTTTCATTAATATTTTGTAGTTATTTTAAACTTGAAAAATATAAAAAAATAGTTTTATTTTAATTATGAGTATTATAGTTATTTTGATTACCTAGGATTAATTAAATAACACCATTCTCGGTTCCGGGCGAAGAATAATATTCGGGTTCAAACTACCCGGTTTTATAATTTTCGGACCTAGCCCGTAATAATCCGAGTCCACTACACTAAGGTGGACAATACATAATGGATGGGGAATAAGAACAAAGACAAGAAGAAAAAGACAAAGGGATAAAAACAAAAGAAAAAGACAAAAACAATATGGGACTAAATTTTAAAAAAAAAAAAATAATAATAATAAACAATAACTATACTTCTTTCTTTAAAAAGAAGAAGAAAGCACGGCTGAAAGGGATTATTTTTGAAAGCAAAAGACAAGAGTTTTTGGTCATTTTTTGGAAAGCAAAAGACAGTGAGCTCTCGGCTCAATTTTGAAAAAAAAAAATGGAACAGAAGACAACCAACGCATGTCATTCTTCCTCATTTCTTAAAAACGGACAGCAGAAGAACGAAACAAAAAAAAAAATGATCCAGTCCAAGCCCGTCGCCCACTAGCGAACCACCAGCTCCCTCCGTCGATGTTCGTCGTCCGACGAGGTACAACTTCAGTCGAGGTCGTCGTTTGATTCGAGTTCTGTCCGGAGAGGTCGAGGTTTGAGATCGTCATAAAAGGTTCGTTTTCTCGTTGTGTACGTTGAAAATATGCAGAAATAAAGGTACATGTTCTTTTCCGATATTGTTCTTCTCGTTAATATTTTGGATCGTTTCGCATTTGATTTAGTTTCGTATGATTCAGATTATTTTTGTAAATATATGATTCTGTTGAACATGCAATTTCAAAATTAATGGTGGTCTTGTAGTGTCGAAATTAGCTAATGAAAATAACTAATCTTTCACATGCTCACCAACTAGTTGTGCTTCCGTTGTTTATGTAGTTGCTCGTCGTAGTCTTGAATTTGCTCACTTAGTTATCTACTCGTATGTTTACTCGAATTGGTTATAGTTGAGCATGATTTTGTCACCTTATCGAAATTGGTTCCTTATTCCTCAACCGAACGGCGGAATTAGATTAAAGGAATCGGGGGTGTATTTCATGTGACCCGACTCCAATTTTGAACAAGTTTAAATAAAGCGTGTCATGGACCACGGGCGCATTTCATGTAGCGTGGTTTGCAACATGTTCTAAATAATCTCGAATTAATTCTTAAATGAATATAGCGGAATGTAGTTCTCTTTTAAATTAGAATTAGAGGTGTGGCTCGCCTAACGAAATTATACAAATTGCGGGGCCCTCATAAATGTATATATATAAAAATACTTAGACTTCGGGATCAACCGTACAGCGAATTTTACGGTGTTCTCCAAAGATAATAAATGCGTAGTTGCTTTAATCGCGTATTCTAATACTACCTTCTCAAATGCGGGTGCACATTTATGTGACCCAAATCTAAATCTCAACGAAGTCGAAACGTGTCAAAAGTCACGGGTGCACTGGTGCAACGTGGTTCGAGATACGTTTCCACTGCGTTGTAATTCATTTAAAACAATAAACAATAAAAGGGTAATGAGCCCTTAAACAATAAGCGGGACGAGCCTCGCCAAAATAACACGCAAATTGCGGGGCCCTCAACAGACGATTATTACGAAAAATGTTTAGATTCCGGGATGTGCTGTTTAGCGGATTCCACGGCCTTTTCCGAACACAAAACGCGTTAGTATCTTTAGGCGCGTATTTAATAATCTTATCTCCTTAAACTCGAGTGCACATTTATGTGACTCAAATCCAAATCTCAACGGAGTCGAAATGTGTTGACAACCACGGGTGCACTGGTGCGACGTGGTTCGAAATACATTTTCACAACGTTGCAATTCTTTGTTAAAATAATAATAATAATAATTCTTATAATAATAATAATAATCAAAAGTGGTTAAAAGTTAAAATTTGCACAGAGGTTAAAGCACATTATAAAATCAGATAAAGAGGCCAAATACGATGATTGAGCGACCGTGCTAGAACCACGGAACCCGGGAATGCCTAACACCTTCTCTCGGGTTAACAGAATTCCTTATTCGGATTTATGGTTCGCGGACCGTAATATAGAGTCAAACCTTTCCTCGATTCGGGATTCGAACCGGTGACTTGGGACACCATAAATTTCCCAAGTGGCGACTCTGAATCTCTTAATAAATGAATCCCATGTCGATTGTCCTTTAATTGGAGAAACTCCCTCGTGCTCCCGCGGGTGCGTAAAAAGGAGGTGTGACAGTGGTATGATGACTCATATATGCCACTGAGGGACGAAGGGTTTGGTGGTGAAGATGGATGACAAAGCTAACCGTAGTTTCTATGAGAACTATTTCTATGTGCAGACCGAGCACCTTCTCGCAGATCTTGTAGGGTTCCCCGAGAAGTGGAACTTCGCACATAAATTTCTATGCCTTTAGTTTTAATGATGGTCGTCCGATTTTCTTTGGGCGGTACTTACATTGTCTTTATTTTTGTAGTCGCGAGACTGACCCCCACTTCCGTTGACGATATTCGTGAGTGTGTGAAAGACACCCTCCTTCATACGACAGGGGTTTCTGCATGGTCGTCCTTCTATGAGAAATATGGACGTAAGCCTCTTACCGGTAAGTAACGTCAGTTTTGTTTTTCTTTCGAATAGTAGATTTTGTTACTCATATGGCTTTCACCGATGTCAGGCAAAGTGCGGAGGGTGACGACTCCTCCACTAGCATTTCATCAGCCTATGTCGCCCGTTCGTCCTGCCTAAGGACCTACCTCTTGACCTTCATCGAGGGTCGCTTTAGTTGAATCTACGGCTGTGCGCACGGATGCTAGCCCTCGAATAGAGATTTCGACCCCTACCACCTGTCCAACATGGGAATCTTCCCGTGTAGAAGATGGGGAGGGGCTATCAAAGAAGTAGTGGGTGGAGTCTGAAACTGCTCATTTGGCCATGGTATGTTTAGATGGTGAACCCCCTTTTGACGGGGTCTAAGGCGGGCGTTGATGTTATTCCGCCTGCCGAGACAAAGCTAGCCGTTACATTCACCCCATCGACGGGGATCCCGACTATTAGGATTAGCAAACAACCTGCCGCGATGAAGGGTAAGAATCCTGAGACCGATTTTATTGCTTTGGACGAGCCTTCATCTTTGATACCGGGGCGTGATTATTCTTTGGCCATAGAGAGGGAAAAATGTCATGGTTGATGATTATGAGTCTGAGTCTGATCTTGATCCTGTTGACTTCAGGATGTTCAAAGAGGGCCTTACTCATACGGTGGTACATGTGGGGGGCATGTCCCACATACTTGAAATGACCCACTTGCCGTCACTGACATGACCGTTTAACCTCCTGGGGGATACAAAAGACTTGGTCCCGAAGTTTGACCTCTTGTGTTCTGCTGCCGAGATAGAAGCTCTTTGGGACGTCCGTGACATCGATTTGATGCATGAGGTGGCCGCTATGGGCTTGAGGGTATGTTTTCTCTTCCCTATTATGCTATTTCAATCCTTGTCAATCTTGGCCTTGATTAATTTTTTTTTGCTTTTCTAATGTACATGGTGGAAATTGAGAGTATTTGTAGGGCCGACACTCGAGCCAATATTTTTCTAAGGATGTTGGAGAAATATCAACACTACTACAATAGGTGCCGTGAGATATACGAGCGCCTGAGGATGAATACAGGTGATCGATCCCTTGGCGAGGAATTGGAGAAGAGGGATCAGGTGCTGATGTAGGCAATTTGTAGGAGTAGCGAGTCTGAGGAGAAACTTCATGTAAAGGACGAAGAACTCGAGGTGGGCAAGGTGTTACCACAGAGTGTGAGCATCTTCAAGCAAGGTTGTGATCAATTCCGACTGAGTTGGATCAGAATGCCATCAGGGTCGAGGTGATGAACGCGAAATGGATGGGAAAATTAGCCGAGCTGGATAGGAAAATAGCCGGACTAAAAAATATCAAGACTGCCCGGTCGGTTGCTTTACCGAGGACGATGACTCTATAGAAAACTATCCGTGTCCTCCAATTCGAGCAAGAATAAAAAGGGTAACAACCATGCCAAGGGAAGTGAGATTCGAGGAGCATATTGGCGAGATCGACCAGGAGGCGTCGACCTTGGGGGATTGAGTCGCTGCTCTTGAGGCTAAAAAAGAGCAACCGTTGGCTCAAGTCGAGTATTTATTCGCCCCCGCTCCCCTTCATTTGCATGAGCTCTAGGTTCATGTTGAGGCCCAGCGGGACATATATAGGAGTTTATGGGAGGTGGGAACTATTTTCAAGGCTACATATGAGGGAGCACAGGCGAGGGCATGAGAGGCTCGTGTTAAATGCAGATATTTTGCAATGCCGGAGGCCGACGAGGGTGTTAATGACAGGGGACTTCCTGGAGAGGGTGATGAGGGGGACGGTGGTGCTGACGCCGAGTGAAAGAATTGTTGTTTATGTTGTTCCTTATTTATTTATTTATTTATTTATTTATTTGCATTCTATCGGTTTTAGCCGTATGTAATTAGTGGTTTCTTGTGCAACAACTTCGTATAAAGAGGAATTTTTCATTGTCGTATGCCTTATATTCTTTTTGATTTTCATAATTTTGGCATAAAAAGGTAGATTTTCGTGCAGTAAATTGTTGATTCTTGGAGAATTCAATATCACACAAATTGAGTAGAATTTTGACGACAACTTTTAGCTGTAAGGATGGTATTTTTGAACTTATGTCGAAGCCTAATCCCGTCGATCGAGTGGTGTCGAGCTCTTCTCCGACCCGTCATGAGTTCCAGTCCTCTTTGGCGATGGCTCTTAGACTTAAGGGTGTTATTTTGGACCTTTCAAAATTTCAACCCGTCGTTGTTCGATCGAAGTCGAACTCCCTCTCTTTGGTGATGAACCTTGGCCTTAAGGGAGTCATTTCGAACTTGTCGAAATTCTAACCCGTCGTTGTTTGATCGAAGTCAAATTCTTGTTTTTGGCGATGTCCCTTAGCCTTAAGGGTGTTATTTTAAACTTGTCGAAATGTTAACCCGTCGTTGTTCGATAGAGGTTAAAATCTTCTTTTTGGCGATGGCCCTTGGCCTAAAGGGTGTTATTTTGAACTTGTCAAAATATTAACCCGTCGTTGTTTGATCGAGGTCGAACTCTTCTTTTTGGTAATGGATCTTGGCCTTAAGGTCATCATTTCGAACTTGTAGAAATGCTAACCCATCTTTGTTCGATCGAGGTCGAACTCTTCTTTTTGGCGATGGCCCTTGGCCTTATGGGTGTTATTTTGAACTTGTAAAAATGTTAATTCATCGTTGTTCGATCGAGTTCGAATTCTTCTTTTTGGCGATGGCCCTTGGCCTTAAGGGTGTTATTTCAAACTTGTAAAAATGTTAACCCATCATTGTTCGATCGAGGTCGAACTCTTCTTTTTGGCGATGGATCTTGGCCTTAAGGCCATCATTTTTGAACTTGTCAAAATTCTAATCCATCGTTGTTCGATCGAGGTTGATCTCTTTTTTTGGTAATGTCCCTTTGCTTTAAGGGTGTTATTTTGAACTTGTCAAAATGTTAATCGTCGTTGTTCGATCGAGGTCGAACTCTTCTTTTTAGATATGGCCCTTGGCCTTAAGGGTTTTATTTCAAACCTGTCGAAATGTTAACATGTCGTTATTTAATCGAGGTCGAACTCTTCTTTTTGGTGATGTCCTTGGCCTTAAGGGTGTTATATTGAACTTGTCAAAATATTAACCCGTCATTGTTCGATCGAGGTCGAACTCTTCCTTTTGGCGATGACCCTTGGCCTTAAGGGCTAACAAAATGCTAACCCGTTGTTGTTCGATCGAGGTCGAACTCTTCTTTTTTGCGATGGCCGTTGGCCTTAAGGGTGTTATTTCGAACTTAATAAAATGTTAACATGTCGTTGTTCGATCGAGTTCTAACTCTTCTTTTTGGCAGTGGCTCTTGGACTTAAGGGCATCATTTTGAACTTGTCGAAATTCTAACCCGTCATTGTTAAATTGAGGCCGAACTCTTCTTTTTGTCTATGGCCCTTGGACTTAAGGGTGTTATTTCGAACTCATCGAAATCTTAACCCGTCTTTGTTTGATCGAGGTTGAACTCTTCTTTGTGGCGATGGCCCTAGGCCTTAAGGGTATTATTTCGAACTTGTCAAAATATTAACCCGCCATTGTTTGATCGAGGTCAAACTTTTCTTTTTGGCGATGTCCCTTGGCCTTGAGGGTGTTATTTCAAACTTTTCAAAATGTTAACCCATCATTTTTTGATGGAGGACGAACTCTTCTTTTTGGCGATGGCCCTTGGCGTTAAGGGAGTCATTTTGAACTTAACAAAATGCTAACTCGTCATTGTTCACTCGAGGTCGAATGCTTCTTTTTAGCGATGGCCCTTGGCCTTAAGGGTGTTATTTCAAACTTAACAAAATGTTAACTCGACGTTAGTACCAGTCTTTTGGAGAGTTTTAGGCATCTTCTGGGGGAGTCCCAATTTGCCTAATTTGGTCCTCCTTTAAACCATCCCATATTATTCGGTCTGGAGAGTTTGCTTGTGGGCGAGGCGATAGACTGTCCTTTGAGCTTTGGTGATACCCCATTGTTGCCTCGTTCAAGACCTCCCCGAGATAACCCGACCGGGACAAAACCCGGGCGAAGGAAAGGGAGTACAACTATAGGGGACATCATTTTCTAGAGGATGACGTGTCTGACTCTCTAGTTGGGATGCTCCTTTGCTCGCTCACCCATGTGGCAATTGTGTTCCTATTTAAGATAACAATAGAAGGTGAACCAAGATTAGATTTTCCTTACCTCGATCTGATGGATCGATGAGCCAGGGTAGCCTCATAGTCCTATTCGCTCTCCCTGATGTTTAAGTGGTTGATGGAATGGTGGTTTGTGGGTTCAGCGGCCGCGTTGGGACTTCTTTTCTTCCTCTTTTTTTTGAGCATGCCCTGGTTCTGCGTGGGTTGGGTTTACCTTGGCTCATTCGTGGATCTTTCGGTGCGTGGGTTTCTATAACGACCCAATAAGTCATTTGAGCTCTAGCGCGTTGTTAAGTAGTTGGAAGTCATGAACAACTTTATTTTAGGTATATTGACTTATGCGTATGGTTAAAGTTGAATTTCGGGAAATTTAGAGTCAAATTGGAAAGAAAATTTTCCTTACAGCAGCCTTAAGTTGAAGAAACTGGCTAAGAACTGAAATTTTGAGTAAACGACCTTGGAATCGTGATCTGAAAGCTCCAGCATGTTCGTATGATGATTTCAGACTTGGGCGTATGTCCGGATATGGTTATGGATAACCCATAAGCATTTCGGCGTATATTGTTGAAGTTAGTATTTTAGAAGAATTTCATAAATTTATGTTGGAAGGAATTTCACTGTTATATATGTTCGTTTGGCATTCCGATTCTGGGAATAGCTTTGTATGGTGATTCTGGAGTTGGGAGCGCGATCGGAAGTGAATTTGGATGTTTAGAGGTCATTTTGAAGTCATTTGGCTAAATATAGAAATTAGAACGTTTTTGAAAAAATTCGGCCGAAAGTGAAAATTTTGATATCGGGGTAGGAATTCGATTTCGAAAGTTGGGGCAAGTCCGTAATGTCGAATATGACTTGTGTGCAAAATTTGAAGTCATTCCGGAATGATTTTGGTAAGGTTTGAGACACTTAGTCTATTTTAAGGAAGCTTAAGTTGGAAAAGTCAACCAGATATTGACTTATGAGTTAGAGTGCTTGAAATGCGAATTTTATGGTTTGGATAGTTTCGTTAGGTGATTTGGGGCTTAGTAGTGTGTCTGGAATATTTTTGTGATGAATTAAGCTTGAATTGGCAAAGTTAGTATTTTGACAAATTCCGGTTAATAGGTATGATTTTGATCCGAGGGTCAGAATGGAATTTCCAGACTTACTGTTGCTGCGTTATGTTATTTTGGACTTGTATGCAAAGTTTGAGATCATTCAGACGTGGTTTGGTTGGGTTTTTGATAAAAAATGGAATTTGGAAGTTCTTGAGATTCATAGGCTTGAATCCGATGATGATTTGATGTTATTTTGGATGATCCGAAGATTGGGAGAAGTTTGAATGATATTGTGAGACATGTTGATATAATTGGTTAAGGTCTCGAGGGCCTCGAGTGGATTTCGGAAGGTTAACGGAATGGAATTCGGACCCAAAAGAAAAGAAAAAGCTGCTGCAGTTTCTACTGCTAAGCTGTCTTTGGACAGCAAATGTGCAGTCGTGGAGCGTATTTCGGAGGCCTATATCCTTTTGATCTACAAGGAAATTTAAGATTATTAGAAAATAAAAGTTGTATCTCTTCGTGTCTAGTTTCCAGAAAGCTATAGAAATAGTAATTTGGACATTTGTAGAAAACGTTATGATCGATTTTAGATGACTGATGGAGCAGTTTCTCCAGAATTTTCGGATTTCATGGAGCCGAATTTAGAAGCTCATATATCGGGATATATAAAGAGTTATATGGTTTACAACCTATCAAATTAAAAATCTTCGGGTCTACTTTTTAAATGTACAAACCGTTTGTAATTTGGATATTTATACTAGACGTTATGTCTGTTTAAATAGAAGGTGTCCGACTAGGAAATTTTTTAATGGGATGTACAACTTGTATAGCACAAGTGCAAGGTACAACTCGACGAAGCACGGCCACATTCTTTAAACACGGTTTTGGCTTATTTCTTTCATTTCTTTCATTTGGCTTGGATGATTTTGGAGATAATTTCAAGGGGGATTTCATCAAGCATCAAAGGTGAGTTGTTTCTACTTATTTCCAAGTTAAATACATGATTATTATGTGAAATTAACCTAGAAATTCATGGAATTAAGCCTAAAATTGATGAACTAGGGCTTGGAATTTTGAGATTTAAATATAGAATTTGGAGGGTCAAATGGACTTCGATTTTGGTAAATTTGATATGTACGGACTCGTGACGAGACGAGGAATCCGGTATTGTGAATTTTGTTATTTTTTGAGAAGTGGGGCTGGGTCTCGGGTTTTGCAAGTTTTGAGATTTCTGCTATTTCTCGATTATTTTTTATTGGGCATTGTTCCCTTAGCATATTGTGATATATTCGCTATGATTCTGGTTAGATTCGATGCGTTTGGAGGCCGGTTTGAGGGGCAAAGGCATTGCGAGCTAGAGATTTCACTGGTTCGAGGTGAGTAATAATTATAAATGATAGTTTGAGGGCTTGGAATCTCGAATTTGCACATTATAGTGCTGTATTGAGGTGACTTGCACGCCGGTTATCGAGCATGGGGTAGAACACCATTGTGGATCGTGAGTTGGTCTGTATAGGTTGATGAAATTATTACATATTTGACTGAAACTACTTGTTATCATCATAATATGGGCTGATTACCATGTTTTGGGCTTCGTGCCGATGATGATTTAACTGAAACTACATGAAAGGCACTTCAGTGTATTGATGTCCGTATGGTGTTTCTGGAGTTGGGATCGCGATCGGAGTAAATTCGGATGTGCGCAGGTCATTTTGAAGTCATTTGACTAAATACAGAAATTTGAAGGTTTTTGAGAAAATTCGACCGGAAGTGGAAATTTTGATATCGGGGTCGGAATGTGATCCTAAAAGTTAGGGTAAGTCCGTAGTGTCGAGTGTGACTTGTGTGCAAAATTTAAAGTCATCCCGGAATGATTTTGGTAAGGTTTGAGACACTTAGTCTCTTTTAAGGAAGCTTAAGTTGGAAAAGTCAACCAGATATTGACTTATGTGTTAGAGGGCTCAAAATGCGAATTTTATTGTTGAGATAGCTTCGCTAGGTGATTTTCGACTTAGTAGTGTGTCTGCAATATTTTTGTGATGACCGGTGTAGAATTAAGCTTGAATTGGCAAAGTTAGTATTTTGACGAATTCCGGTTGATAGGTGAGATTTTGATCCGAAGGCCAGAATGAAAATTCCGAGAGTTGGTGTAGCTTCGTTATATCATTTTAGACTTGTCTACAAAATTTGAGATCATTCAGACGTGGTTTGTTTGGGGTTTTGATAAAAAAAATGGAATTTGGAAGTTCTTGAGATTCATAGGCTTGAATCCGATGATAATCTGACGTTTTGATTTTATTTTGGGTGTTCCGAAGGTTGGGACAAGTTTGAATGATATTGTGAGACAAGTTGATATAATTGGTTAAGGTACCGAGGGTCTCGGGTGGATTTAGGAAGGTTGACAGAATGGAATTCGGACCCAAAAGAAAAGAAAAAGCTGCTGCAATTTCGGCTGCTAAGCTGTCTTTCGACAACAAATGTGCAGTCATGGAGCGTACTTCGGAGGCCTATATCTTTTGATCTACAAGGAATTGTGAGATGATTCAATAATAAAAGTTTTAGCCCTTCGTGTCTAGTTTTTAGAAGGATAAATAAATCATAATTTGGACATCTGTAGAGAAAGTGATGATTGATTGAAGATGATTGATGGTGCAGTTTCTCCAGAATTTTCTGATTTCATGGAGCCAAATTTAGAAGCTTATATCTCGGTATATATAAAGAGTTATATGGTGTACAACCTATCAAATGTAAAATCTTCGAGTCTAGTTTCTAAATCTACAAACCGTTTGTCATTTGGATATTTATACAAGACGTTATGGGTGTTTAAACAGAAGGTGTCCGACAAGGGAAAATATTTAGTGGGATGTACAACTTGTATAGCACAAGTACAAGGTACAACTCAATGAAGCACGAACAGATTCTTTAAACACGGTTTGGCTTATTTCTTTCACTTGGCTTGGATGATTTTGTAGATAATTTCAAGGGGGATTTCATCAAGCATCAAAGGTGAGTTGTTTCTACTTATTTCCAAGTTAAATACATGATTATTATGTGAAATTAACCTAGAAATTCATGGAATTAAGCCTAAATTTGATGAACTAGGGCTTGGAATTTTGAGATTTAAATATAGAATTTGGAGAGTTAAATAGACTTCAATTTTCGTAAATTTGATATGTACGGACTCATGGCGAGATGAGGAATCCGGTAGTGTAAATTTTGTAATTTTTCGAGAAGTGGGCTCGGGGCTCGAGTTTTGCTAGTTTCGAGTTTTTTGCTATTCTCGATTGTTTTCGATTGGGCATTGTTCCTTTAGCATATTGTGATGTATTCGCTCTGTATTTTGGTTTGATTCGACGCGCGTGGAGGCCGATTTGAGGGGCAAAGGCATCGCGAGCAAGGGATTTCACCGGTTCGAGGTGAGTAATGATTGTATATGATAGTCTGAGGGTTTGAAACCCCAGATTTGCATATCATAGTGCTGTATTGAGGTGACTTGCGCACCGGATAGAAATCATAGGGTAGAGCATTATTGGGGATCGTGACTTGGTCCGTCCCGGTTGATAAAATTGTTACATATTTGATTGAAACTACTTGTTATCATCATAATATAGGCTGATTGCTATGTTTTGGGCTTCGTGCCGATTATTTGAACCCTTCAGGGATTAATATCACTATTTTTGCATTACTTTGCATATTATTTGATCTTTGACCAGGGTTTTAATACTGTTTTGCAAACTCATCCATTTTTCCAAGATTTGAAAACTCAAACAAGATTTTGATGTTTTGAGTTGAGAACCATTATTTTAATATTGCCCAAGTGTCTTATGTGCATTTTTGGATTCAGCATGGATTGGGCTGTACGCCGCAGTAGTGTTATAGTGATTTTTGGATATATAGTTGGCTCGGGTTGCGTGGTGCAGTGGTATTGTATTTATATTAAGGCCGAGAGACTGGTTGGTGCCACGAGATTGCTTGATTATTTGCGCTTGGGCTGTAGGAGCCCCTCCGGAGTCTGTACACACCCTTAATGAGCACCGTCGACGTTAAATATGGATGCCTTGGGCTGCACGCCACAGCGGTCATATGCGTTGCATTGCACTCATGCATGGGTTCCGATTTGTATTACATGTCATGACATTTAGCACTTTCATTTCATTGGCATCCATGATACTTCTTGTACTATTTACCAGATACTCTGGTGTTATTTGTTAATGGAGTGCTGTGCCCGAGGGGCTGACTTACGTGCTAGCTTTGACTATCTGTTTCGCATTTATTTGCTTAACTGTTGAAAAAGATATTTTCAAAAGATGTTTTTAACTGAGCCAGATAGATTTTCTAAAGGATTTCACGGTTTTACTGTTTTCTCAAAGTGGTTACACGGTATCATATAGCATGATGACTTGCTTTACGTGGTTTCTTGCTGCTCAATTATTACTTACCTTTATTACTCACTAAGTTAGAGTACTCACTTTACTCCCTGCACCTCGCGTGCCGATGCATGTATTGGTTACTTGGTAGCGGGTTTGAGCTGGTTGAGGATTTGCTATCGTAGTTGAGCAAGGTAACCACAGGCGTTCGCGGCACTGGACTTCATCTTTTGATTCTAAACTTTATTCTATATATTATTGGCCCTGTAGTCGTGTTCAGAATTTATTAGATGCTCGTGACTTGTGACACCCCAGTCGGGCTGTATTGGGTTGAAATTCGATTAATTAATATCATTAATTCATGTTCGACTTGTTGTATAACTAATTAACTGCATTAAAGTGGCGTCTTGCAATGGTCTGGTTGGCCTTGTCTTCACAAGAGGCACCATCACGGTCGGAGCGGGATTTGGGTTGTGACAAGTTGGTATCAGAGCCTAGGTTACAAGGTCTCACGAGTCATGAGCAGGTTTAGTAGAGTCTCACTGATTGGTACGTAGACGTTTGTATTTATCATTGAGAGGCTGTAGAACCTTTAGGAAAACTTCACATTCTTGGAATTCTTATCGTGCGTACTTGATTCAGCTTGAGATATGACTCTTGAAATTCCTTCCACACGTCTGTATGCGCACGTGAGCTCTTAGTATTCTATGTGCCTCGATGGCTTGCGATTCCCCGATCAAGGGGTGGGATGTAATCTCCATGAGTTTGATGTTGGGCTAGTTTAGAGAACTTGGGGCCAGATCTTGCCTATGGCTTGGGCATTGAGGTGCTGATTGTGTGAGCAAGTGTTTTGAACTTATTTGTTCGGTATTGTTCCTATTAGCAGAAATGGCGGTTGAGTATTCATGAGATGAGTATGTTAGTACTACAAGACGTATCTATATGACTTGGTGGTGACAAATGAGTCTGCTAGATAATAGATGAACTGATAAGTGATTCGTTTCCTGTTGTGATTTGATGTGTAGCCAGAGTTATGGGCGTGAAGAATCATTTCATGTCTCCTATTTGGAGTGAAGTATATTTCATGTAATGGTATGAGTTTAGACTCAGGAAGACTAAGTGATTGTGTAATGTGTATGACGGTGGAAGGTATACAAAAATGTAATTGGAGGCAAAGCAGGTGGGTTATCTCATGCAGAATAATCCACGTATGTTTGTTCCTTATAATGTTGAGTAGAGAGTTTCTTTTCTACTAACAAGGTGTATGTGTTGAGATTTGAATTGACTCTAATTGAGAAAGTTGAGTTGATTGTCACGAGAATGAAGGTGATCTTAATAGTGGAATTGAGGTATTTTATGATCAGTATTACCTAAGCTGGTGAAGAACTTTTGTTGAACTAGCTATAGTAATATGGCAATATCTTGAGTTTGATGACCTACATGGCCTGGTTGAATTAGAGGAATTTAGTTCTGATAGCTTAATTAGGAGAAAATGGATTTCCAAGTGTTCTTGATGGTTCCTACCATGGTTTAAACCAGATACTTTCTACCGGTATGGGGAACGTGTTGTGTATTATGAGTTCCTGTATATTTCTTCATTATTGATAGGATACAAAGGTTTTGGAGCGAGGTTCTGTTTAATGTGGGGTTTCCTACTGGTACTGGGTTGGTTTGAGTGGTTATGGGGATCGAGAATGGTATTGCGAGTATACAAGTTGTGTAGTATGTTATGCGATTATATCTAGGGTTATTGTTATGGCTTGACACAATTTGTTCGGACTTATACAGTGTGTGTATGTGAGATTCGGGTCTTGAAAAGAATTCTGGATGTTAGAAATTGGGCTCCAAGGATTTTGGGGTAAGGTTAAAGTAATGCTTATTATTCGCTACAATGAGTTTAATGTCTCGGAATAATTGATTCCAATTTTTTATTTTTTATTTTTAATGAATTATATGCCCTACCAGTATGAGGGTTCGTTATGTGCTATGAAAAAAAAATATTTATGAAATTTATTGAGAAGCAGAAACAAAAGAAATTGAAAACTGCAGTTGTCACAATCTGAAATATTTAAACTAGGCTGTAAGCCGCGATGGAGGTTATGTAAGGACGAGGCCATTGTGGTAAATATTTATGAGTTTAAAGTTTCCCTTTGTAAAGTTTAATTCGTACGATAACATTAAAATGGAGTCATGCCAATTAGGTTGATTTGATAACTCTTGTATATATTATGTTCATATTCAGCCATTTTCGTGCTGTAACATTGAGTTTTAGCTTATAAGATGAGTTCGCAGGTGATGTTAAATGTGACTCATTAATTCGGGTAAGTAATAATGAGGTCTTCATGCCTCACATTCTGTTGTTAGTATTGTGAAAATTTGAAATGAGGTGGTAGTTAATAGGAGATTTATTGATAATGATGGAATTATTTATGAACAACTATTAAGACCAGAAATGTGGTTATGATTATACAAATAATGCGTTTCATGTCAGGATATCATTGTGATAATGTCAGGCTTGTAATGCGAAGATTAGTGTTATTGATATACTTGTGGTACTTGTTGGGTTGTGGACATGTTGTTAGGAGTTGTTTTGTGTTACTCTGACAGGTGGATAGGCCCAATTACAAGGGAGACTCTGCCGAAATATTTGAAAAAATCTAGGAGATAGTCAAATTTTGGGGACTTAGGAAAGTTGAAATGTTGGAACAATATCTAAGATCTATATGAAGTCGTTCGGTTCATTTGGTTGTGGATTTTGGGGTGTTGTCCCGGCTATGGTGGTAGTTCTTGCGTGTTATGAGAAGAAATGACTTATTACGGGTCAAGGAAAGTCTATCAACCTAGTTCAGTGCGAGCAAAATCAACCTGAAGTGGCTGAATGGATTTAAATAGGATTATGGGCTTCATGTGAGTTAGATGTGTTCATTTCAGTATAGCGCTCCTCAAGGAGGGGTGTTGGAATATCATATGTTGTTTCGTGTTTGTCAATTTATGTAATATTATGATTGTTTCATGTGTGTTGTTAAACGGCTTGATAAATTCCTATTCTCCGGGGAAGAGTCCATATTAGTTGTGCGAGTTGAGAAGTCCATTCCTGAGTCATTTCCTTTTGTATATTGTTCGCATTTTTGCACCATGTGACACCGTTGGTCATTGTGTGTGGTGATTGGTTGTCTGAGCACCTCGTACTAGGTAAGGCGAGACTATTGGTATCAAGGACCATTGCAGTGGGATTATGTGAGGCATATTACAGGGCAGTTACCAGTATTTGGGTAGTAGTGAGGTGATGATTTTAGTCAAAAAGGATAGAATTAATGTTGGGTTAACTCTGCAATTGGTTAGAAATTTCTGCACATCTTCTTTATTGTGATTGTATCGTCAGCATTATAACAGAATGTATAGGTATATCATCATATGCATTGGGAGTATCAGAGTCGTGGAATTTTGGCTATTAAGGTTTATGGAGTGTTATTGTGGTTAGATGGTGAATTATGCGATGCATAGTGCTAATTCAACAAAGGTACACAGTCGTGTTCTGGTACCTCGTGTGGTAGTTGATACAGTATTTATATACATGGAACAGATCTGGCATAGAATTTCAGGTGTTGGAATTGGGTTCTGAGCTTATTGTATGGATAAAAGAGGGAATCTGCAGATTTGATCAAACTAATGTGTCCATATGAGTTGTGGTAGCACGATCAGGTACACGAGGTGTTAACTAGTGATTTCAGATTACTTAAGAGCAGTTCTTGGAACGTTCAAGGATGAACGTCTATTTAAATGTGGGAAAATGTAACAACCCGACCGGTCGTTTTGATCTCTAGTGTGTCGTTTAGCAGTTGGAAGTTATGAACAACTTCATTTTAGGTATATTGACTTGTGCGTTTGGTTGAAGTTGAATTTCGGGGCATTTTGGTGTATATTGTTGAAGTTAGTATTTTAGAAGAATTTCATAAATTTGGGTTGAAAGGCATTTCAGTGTTATAGATGTCTGTTTGAGATTTCGAGTTTGAGAATAGCTCTGTATGGTGATTCTGGAGTTGGAAGCGCGATCGGAAGTGAATTCGGATGTGCGAAGGTCATTTTGAAGTCATTTGGCTAAATATTGAAATTTGAAGGTTTTTGAGAAAATTCGATCGGAAGTGGAAATTTTGATATCGGGATCGGAATGCGATTTCGAAAGTTAGGTCAAGTCCATAATGTCGAGTGTGACTTGTGTACAAAATTTAAAGTCATTCCGGAATGATTTTGGTAAGGTTTGAGACACTTAGTCTCTTTTAAGGAAGGTTAAGTTGGAAAAATTAACCAGATATTGACTTATGTGTTAGAGGGCTCGAAATGCGAATTTTATGGTTCAGATAGCTTCGTTAGGTTATTTGAGACTTAGGAGTGTGACTATAATATTTTTGTGATGACCGGTGTAGAATTAAGCTTGAATTGGCAAAGTTAGTATTTTGACGAATTCCGAATGATAGGTGAGATTTTGATCCGAAGGTCGGAATGGAAATTTCGAGAGTTGGTGTAGCTTTGTTATGTTATTTTAGACTTGTCTGCAAAATTTGAGATCATTCAGACGTGGTTTGGTTGGATGTTTGATAAAAAAATGGAATTTGGAAGTTCTTGAGATTCATAGGCTTGAATCCGATGATGATTTGACGTCTTGATTTTATTTTGGGTGTTCCGAAGGTTGGGACAAGTTTGAATAATATTGTGAGACAAGTTGATATAATTGGTTAAGGTCCTGAGGGTCTCGGGTGGATTTCGGAAGGTTGACGGAATGGAATTCGGACCCAAAAGAAAAGAAAAAGCTGCTGCAATTTCTGCTGCTAAGCTGTCTTTGGACAACAAATGTGCAGTCGTGGAACGTACTTCAGAGGCCTATATCTTTTGATCTACAAGTAATTTTGAGATGCTTCAAAAACAAAAGTTGTAGCCCTTCATGTTTAGTCTTTAGAAAGCTTAAGAAATCGTAATTTGGACATCTGTAGAGAAAGTGATGATCGATTAAAAATGACTGATGGTGCAGTTTCTCCAGAATTTTCTGATTTCAGGGAGCCGAATTTAGAAGCTTATATCTTGTGATATATAAAGAGTTATATGGTGTACAACCTATCAAATGAAAAATATTCGAGTCTACATTCTAAATCTACAAACTGTTTGTCATTTGGATATTTATAGACGTTATGGGTGTTTAAACAGAAGGTGTCCGACAAGGGAAATTGTTTAGTGGGATGTACAACTTGTATAGCACAAGTGCAAGGTACAACTCAACGAAGCACGAGCAGATTCTTTAAACACGGATTTGGATTATTTCTTTCACTTGGCTTGGATGATTTTGGAGAGAATTTCATGGGGGATTTCATCAAGCATCAAAGGTGAGTTGTTTCTACTTATTTCCAAGTTAAATACATGATTATTATGTGAAATTAACCTAGAAATTCATGGAATTAAGCATAAAATTGATGAACTAGGGATTGGAATTTTGAGATTTAAATATAGAATTTGGAGGGTTAAATGGACTTCGATTTTGGTAAATTTGATATGTACGGACTCGCGGCGAGACGAGGAATCCAGTAATGTGAAGTTTGTAATTTTGTGAGAAGTGGGCCCGAGATTTGAGTTTTGCTAGTTTCGAGTTTTTTGCTAGTTCTCGATTGTTTTTGATTGGGTATTGTTCCATTAGCATATTGGGATGTATTCGCTCTGATTTTGGTTAGATTCGACGCACGTGGAGGCCGGTTTGAGGGGCAAAGGCATCGCGAGCTAGGGATTTCACCGTTTTGAGGTGGGTAATGATTGTATATGGTAGTGTGAGGGTTTGAAACCCCGAATTTGCACATCATAGTGCTGTATTGAGGTGACTTTCACGCCGGATAGCAATCATGGGGTAGAGCACCATTGGGGATGGTGACTTGGTCCGTCTCGGTTGATGAAATTGTTACATATTTGACTAAAACTACTTGTTATCATCATAATATGGGCTGATTGCTATGTTTTGGCTTCGTGCGAATTATTTGAATACTTTAGGGATTAATATCACTATTTTTGCATTACTTTGTATATTATCTCGGTCCAGGTTTTAATACGGTTTTGCAAACTCAGCCATTTTCCAAATTTGAAAACTCAAACAAGATTTTATTGATGTTTTGAGTTGAGAACCATTTATTTAATATTGCCCAAGTGGCTTATGTGTATTTTTGGATCGAGCATGGATCGAGCTGCATGCCGTAGTAGTGTTACAGTGATTTCTGGATATATAGTTGGCTCGGACTGCGCGCCGCAGCAGTATTGTATTGATATTGAGGCCGAGGGACTGGTTGGTGCAACGAGATTGCTTGATTATTTGTGCTTGGGATGTAGGAGCCCCTCCGGAGTCTATATACACCCCTAGTGAGTGCCGTCGACATTAAATATGGATGGCTCAGGCTGCACGCTGCAGCGGTCATATGCATTGCATTGCACTCATACATGGATTTCTGTTTGTATTACATGTCATGACATTCAACACTCTTATTTCGTTGGCATCCATGCTACTTCTTATACTGTTACCAGCTACCCTGGTGTTATTTATTAATGGAGTGCTGTGACTGAGGGGCTAATTTACGTGCTGACTTGCACTATCTGTTTCGCATTCATTTGCTTAACTGTTGAAAAAGATATTTTCAAAAGAGGTTTTTAACTGAGCTAGATAGATTTTCTAAAGGATTTCACGGTTTTACTATTTTCTCAAAGGGGTTACACAGTATCATATAGCATGATAACTTGCTTTACGCGGTTTCATGCTGCTCAGTCATTATTTACCTTTATTACTCATTGGAGTACTCACTTTACTCCCTGCACGCGAGTCCAGATGTAGGTATTGGTTAGCCGGTAGCGGGTTTGAGCTGGTTGAGTATTTGCTATCGTAGCTGAGCAAGGTGACCACATGCGTTCGCGGCACCGGACTTCGTCTTTTGATTCTAAACTTTATTCTGTATATTATTGGCCCTATAGTCATGTTCAGACTTCCTTAGATGCTCGTGACTTGTGACACACCGATCGAGCTGTATTGGGTTGAAATTTAATTAATTAATATTGTTAATTCATGTTCGAATTATTGTATAACTGATTAACTGCGTAAAAGTGGTATCCTGAAATGGTTTGGCTGGCATTTTCTTCACAAGAGGCGCCATCACGACCGGAGCGTGATTTGGGTCGTGACGGTTTCCTCGTAAGATGCGTCCATCCTCTTATGGGATTTGCGCTACTGGCGTCGCCTTCTTTTTCAAGTTTCGCGTGGACATTGGCTATAAGTTTTCCTTCTATGCAGTATCTTGCTTTCTGTTAGAGCGTGAGATTTACTTACCACTTTCTTCAGTGGATGATGGGTTTCGATCTGGAGGAGACTAAAAATTTTGACTAAGAAATCCCCACAGACGGCTCCAAATTGTTTGACCAAAAGATATCAAAACCTTTTTGAGTAAATCAAATACTGAAGATGAAGAGATAAATCTTAGTCAACCATAATAAACTCCAGGTCCATAAACACATGAGAAAATGATTGGTAAAATAAAATAGGGGCGATCAATCTTCTTGATATTTTTCATTTCTTCTCTCACAAATTGGTGTAGATAATCAGTTTACATCATATAGGAAAAATTGTTCTGTCTTCGTTTTCCCTCTTCTAGGAAAGTTTTCTCTATATATATAGTCATGGAGTCCTCGATATATTATTGGGTCTTTGATCCTTCATACCACTCCATTTGTTTTGCTCCTTGAGTATTATTCTTCAACTTAGCGGGCACTGTGAGTACGAGGTTTGGTGCAAATTATGACATCTTTCACCGTCCCGTTGCTTGGGCGGGATATCACAACGAGCAATTTTGACCAATACACTTACTAGAAAAACTCTAAGTGTGGATGGATATAATATTTTATTCTATAAAAGAGATTGGCTAGTCATTAAACATGAAATCATTGAAGCTGTGCAATATTTCTTTACAATAGGCAAAATGTGTAAAGGAATTAATTGTACAGCAGTCACCCTGATACCGAAGGTATCCAATCCTACTACTATGAAAGGGTAGAGGCCAATTGCTTGTAGCACTGTTCTGTACAAGATCATAGCAAAGATCCCCGGAAGTAGAATCCAGAAGGTGATAGCCTCCATTATCGCTGAAACTCAATCAGGATTTATCCGAGGAATGAGAGTAGCAAATAATGTGAATATGGCTCATGCTTTGGTAAAGACCTATACGAGAAAATATATATCTTACAAATGTATAATTAATCTTGATATTCAGAAGGCATATGACAGAGTGGATTGGAGATTTTTGGAACAAATATTGACAAAATTGCATTTTCCTTAAAAATTTATCAAGTAAGTGATGGAGTGTGTTACTATTGTTAACTACTCCATAGTTATAAATGGAGAGCCAACCCCACCATTTGATGTTGCCAGAGGACTTTGTCAAGGAGATCCAACGTCTCCCTTCCTATTTGCTATTGCTATGGAGTATTTGAGTAGAAGTTTTAGCAGCTTAAACGAAGAGAAGCAATTTAAGTATCATCCAAACTATTCCAAGCTAAACATCACTCTACGTTTTAAAAATGATCTTCTCATATTTTCTAAAGGCGAAAAATATCAGTAGGACTCCCACATGAAAAGTTTGGTATATTTATAAAGTCTTCAGGGTTACAGGCTAATAAATGTTAGAGTGTTATCTATTATGGTGGGTTTTCGGAAGAAAGTAAGTAGGAAATTCAATAGGCAATTGGATATAGGCAAGGTGAATTACCATTCAAGTACCTAGGAATTTCACTGGCTACTAAAAATCTGAAATTGGTAGAATAATAGCCTTTAATAACCAAAATTACAGCAAGAATATCATCATAGATAGCTAAGAAGTTATCATATACAGGCATAGTACAACTAGTAAAGTTAGTGCTTTTTGGCACTCACTCCTACTGTGCACAACTGTTTATCATAACTGCTAAGGTGATGAAAGACATACAGGGATATTGTAGAACCTTTATATGGCCAGGAACAAATGAAATTACCAGAAAGTCATTAGTAGCTTGGAGTAGGATGTGCATACCAAAGTCAGCAGGGGGATTAAATCTCACAAACCTTAAATTGTGGAACAAAACAGGCATAACAAAGATTTGTTGGGACTTGAAGACTAAGAAAGACACTTTGTGATAAAATGGAACTATGAATACTACATAAAAATATGCTTTGGAGAGTATGACTATCCCTCAACAAGCTAGCTGAATGGTCAAGAAAATACTCAAAGCAAGAGATGAATTGAGATATGTGCATCCAGAATACTTGAAGAACAAAAGCATGATCAAAAGCATATATTAGAAAATAGCTGGACAGTTACCTAAAGTTACATGAAAAAATATCATGTGTGGCAATGAATCAAGACCAAAAGCAGTGTTTATAATGTGGCTACAATAACATGATTGGCTGCTAACTGTTGCAAGACTGGAAAGCTGGGGAATTCAAGTTGAAAATAACTATGTCATGTATAAAGAGGTACCTGAAATCAGGGATCATCCATTTGCGGAATATGCAGTTGGAAGACATGTTTGAAAGAAGCTAATGCAGTGGCTGCAAATTACTTGCGTGGATGTGAGCACATGGAACCAGATGCAACAATGGATTGAACAGAACACAAAAAGGAAAACTGCGAATACAAAGTTAGTGAAGCTGATGTTTACAAAATATTATGCAATCTGGATAGAAAGGAACAACATACTGTTTGCTCATAAGGAAAATACATGTGAAAGAATTGCTAGAGAGGTTGCACATACTTGTCATGTTCGAGCCAATAGTAATACTAGGATACTACTTCAAAAGTATAGATTTCCTAAGTAAGCAATAGATACTTATAGCAAAGGCTTGAAGTATTGAAGAGAATACTGATGGAAGAGATGATAGAAGCAGACTCTGATATAAACTCTGTCTAATTTGTACATAATACTTTTGGTTATTAATGAAAAATTTATAATTATTAAAAATAAATTATGATGAAGACTCAGTGCTCATTCAAAGTATTTCTGCTCATACCCACCTTTTGTTACTCCCAAAAAATAAAAGAATTAACCCAAATATAATATACATATAAAAGTTCACTTACAAAAGAAAAAAAATTTGGCATCCTAGAACAACACATAATGGAAATTGATAATTTTTAACCTTATATTAGGTTTGGCAAAGATAGCTCCAAACAATTGGCATTAATATAACCAAATCTTAAAAAAATTATACTTTTTTATATTCTCTCTAAAAAAAATTACACATTTGCTTTGGCTTCACCCCCCTTTCTCTCCTTGTATTTCTTGTTCTATGTCTTCACTTTTGCTCTCACAGTTTAGCAAAAATTCTTGTAAATTATGCAAAAAAATCAGTAGGATGAAGGTAAGGTTCGTCTAACATCATAGAAAATCAGAAGCAAAAATTAAGAGAGAAAATATATATTTCAACTTTGTTTTTCTTCTCTTTTTTTTGTTGGATTGAATGAGCGGGTGTGATTGAAATCAGTCGAAAATACCTAAATGAGGCTATATACAAAACTTGAGCAAGATTAGCAAAAACTAAGAAAGAAAAAATATATTTCGACTTTATTTTCTTCCCTCTTCCTTTTTTTTGTTAGATTGAATGAGTGGGTTTGATTGAAATTGGTTGAAAATACTTAAACAAGGTTATATACAAAATTTGAAGATTAACAAAAACTAAGAGAGAAAAAATATATTTCAACTTTGTTTTCTTCTCTCTTCCTTTTTTTGGTTGGATTGAATGAGCTGGTGTGATTGAAATCGATTGAAAATACCTAAACGATGCTATGTGCAAAATTCAAGCAAGATTAGAAGTGATTTAGATTGGTTTCAGGTAACAAATCAGATCTAAAAATCCAACTACGATATGCGTATATCACATTATATATCGTGTACATCAGCATATGTCACACACAAGTTTTTAAGGACGTCAGCATATATCACTTTGTATATTGTATGTACAACGCAAAATTTTTATGGACACCCGTGTGTATTATATTGTATATCATATATATAATACAAATTTTCACGGATATACACAGATACACATAATATACATGAGATATCACTGATGTACATAGATATATACACGAGTTACATTAGGGGATACACATATGTAGTCGTCTTAAACTTGAATTTTCAATTTGAAATATGTTTTACAAAGAAGGAAAATAAAATTTTAATATTTTTTTTGATATACACATTATTATTATGTTATATAATTATTAATTATTTATCAAAAAAGGAAAATAAATTTTTGATATAGCATATTTAAGCAAGTTCTAAAATATGAAAATAATAAATATAATTGTGGGAGAAACTAATATTTTGGTATACAAAGAAAATTAATTTTTTATATACACAAAGAAGAAAAATAAATTTATGATATCTATTTTGGTATACATATGTCTGATGTGCTATACACCGTGATATGCAAATAATACAATATTTTTAAAAAAGTTTTACCTCCTATGACAAACCTTTGCACCTTATTTATTATAAATAAATACCTTTTAAAAAATTATTTTCTATAGCTTTCTTTTAGGTTCTATAGCAAATTATTTATTTACGGTCTTCCTACCGTTAAGCCTTTAAATACGTTGGGAAATATTTTTCTCTCTCCTGCATTCTATTCTTTCTCTCACACTAATACCGTATAGTATACAACCTTGCTATACACACGATATTTCTCCACTATCTCTCTTTCAATTCAGTATCTTTCCCACAAATACAACCATCATTATCAACTGATTCATCTCCATTTATATTTCAAATTTGAGCAGTTATAGATTGGTTCCACAAATAATATTTGATGCCAATTTACTTAGTCAAAAATATGGTGCCCTCCTTTGGAATTATAATATGCGAAAAATAGACGCTGATGCCATAAGCGACAATGAAGCACCCGCAAAGATCGTTCTGTGAAGATAGCTTTGTAATAGTTAACTTTGAATATAGTTTTTGAAGATAGTTTTCTGTAAAGAAAGTTTTTTGAATATTATTTTGGAAAAGATGGTTTCTGTTAAGAACAACTCATGTATTCACTTTATGCACTATATTCAAAGTGTTTACTCAGCAATTTATAATTCTAAAGTTGCACTTTGTTTTACTGTTTTGTGCAACAATATATATATTCAGTAGTTTGTATTTATATGTTATTACATCCCATATTTTTTATACGTGAAAATACACTATAAATAAATAAATTGATGAAAGCTCGGAGATGAGGTGTTGCATCCTACATTTTTGTACGTTAAAGTTACGTTGTAAGTTCGGGAACGAGATTATTTTGAAAATATAAGTATTATGCTATTTCAGACGAGGGATAAGTAAATTCGTGAAGGTGAAAAGGTAAGCAAACAGAGAAAAAATGAGTTTCGTCGGAGTTTGGCATTTTGGAATAAAATACGGCTTGAGCTAAAATACTCTATATTTATGGAGTAGTACCATCGAAGGTACTATATGGCCATGATAGTAAAGTGTATAAAGTATGTTAAAAGTGATTAATATTTGAACTAATTTGAGATAATTCTTAATTATATAAAGAATTGGTTAATTATTGAATTAGTGAGGGATTAATAAACTAATTAAGCAAGGGGGTGCATTTTTTTGGATAAATTTCATAAATTTAAACCCCCCTCCCCAACGTGGCAGCCCAACAAGACCTTGATAATGAGTCTTTAACTCACAAGATAAGGTGGAACATTATTGAGGAGCTCTTGGCTTAGTGACCTTATCAAAGTGGAGCCCACACCTTAGGATTTAAGACATATCTAATATACTTTGTCTACAAGGTAATAGTGAAAAGCTTTAGCCAATTCATTTATGTGATATCAACGTGAAAATCTCTCTGAAACTTTATAAGATCAACGTGAAATTTCAGAGAGAAATGCTACAATATCTAACGTGTTCTATTAATTCAGAAAAAAGCTCGATACAATCTTTCTTAAGAATATTATATAAATTTTTCTCTACTTCGATTCGATATTATATGTTTTTGCAAAAGAGAATCGTTTCAGTTATGTTAAGGTTATCTCTTCTTTCTTTTTGGCATAATCTATAAGGCACGAACGAAACAATCAAATGCACAATTTTCTTAAATAACTCTACTCATAAAAATACTAGAGATGCTTGATTTTTATGTGTCATATTTTTCTATTATCTGTTCATGGGTCTCAAAAATATGTAAAATGGCAAAGTTTATTTCATGATATTAATCATAGACATATTGGTCGCCGCGCCCTTTTTCCTTCATGGAGTCCGGATTTCCACAGTCATGGGGAACAACTTATTTCTTTTTGGGAAATAGGTATTTGAAGAGTTGCCACACCTAGAGCAATTAACTAATGTGACCAGTTTGCATTATCAGAGATTATAGTAAGAGCTTAAAATAACGTTAAAGGGAAGGTGTTAGGCACCACTTGCAGTTCACAACGGTGGGTCTTAGCAGAACTTAGTTATGTGAAATGGTCATTTGACAAGTAAGCAGTCCAAGCAGACATTTGCACAGTCTAAACACACATACTGTCAAGAAACTTTAGATGGTCTAAGCATACGTAAATTAAGGAGGTTTGAGCATTTCAAACATTCATAAACCAAGGAAGTTGAGGTAGTCTAAATACACATACGTGAATTGAAAAAGGGGAGCCCTAAGTTGATTAGACAATAGGATTAATTTGTACAATACCCGATAATCCTCCTCAACTAGAGAGGATACACGTGACATTAGCGTGCATGTTATCATATCCTTTTACTACCCATTACCCTCCCCTTTGCAGTTATATAAGCGAGTTTAATTAACAAACTGTAACAGCCCGACTAGTCATTTTGCATTTTCGAACCCCGTTCCCTTAAATAATACTTTTCGCATTTGCTTTAACTAAATTATGACTTGTGGGGGCGAGTGGTTCGTAAGTTAGAAGAATTTCGGGCAAAAATAAGCCTAGTTGCTTCTTTAAGTTCCTTTAAAAAAGGCAAGTTTAATTTCGGTCAATATTTTAGGAAAATGGACCCAGAATCACGACCCTGCAATTTCTGAGGGTTCGTGGGAAAATATGGGACTTAGGCGTATGCTCGGAATCGAATTTCGAGGTCCCTTGCCTGAGTAATGGAATTTTATGTAAAAATTATCAAGTTTAAATCCTGAAGATTTAATAAACCAAGAAATTATTGTTTTCATAGGTATCAGATTCAGATTTCGATTCCAAAACTTGGTATAAGTCCGAAATATCAATTAAGACATGCCTGCAAAATTTGGTGTCAATCTGGGTAGTTTAAGGGCATTTTGATCCGTTGGTAGGAAGTTAAGAACTTGAAGTTCATTAAATTGGATCAATTGGTTTTAGGATCCGATTCATTGATTTAGTAATATTTTAGGTGTTCCGAGGGTTTGACTAGGTCTGCCTCATAATTTCAGATTTGTCGGTATGTTCGGGCGGGACTCGGGATCTCCAAGCGTCAAATGGTCGAGGTTTGAGCAAAGTCGGATTTTAAAAGGAAACAAGTCTGTTGCTTCTGTCAAAACCGCTTCTGCGGCTTCTGGACAGCAGAAGCGGTGACCGCATACGCGGTCCTTTAGTCGCTGAAGTGGAAGGGGCCATGCCAAGGGGAAACCGCAGAAGCGGAACCCTGACCGCAGAAGCGGTCCATCCGCCCCAGGCCCAAATCGCTGAAGCGGTGGGACTTCCACTTACGCGGACTCGCAGAAGCGAGTGGGGGACCGCAGAAGCGGCCCAGTCCCCTTGGCCCATTTTTACAAAAGCGGTCAAATGTCCGTAGAAGCGAAACCCATAGAAGAGAGATTTCTTCTGCAGAAGCGAAAATCACAGGGGGTCAGAGCCTCAATTAATTCGAGCTTCAGCTTATTTCCCCAATATCTCTCTTAGCTCTTAGGCGATTTTGGTGATTCAAATGGGGAAGTTTCAGCATAACATTTGGAGGTAAGTAATCCCCACTCATATTTAGTTCAAATACATAAACATTATGTAGATTTAACACCAAGGATTGGGTAAAATCAAGAAATTTGAGCTAAACCTAGGGTTTAATGAGAATTAAAATTTTAACACAAAATTTGCCATTCAGTGAACTAGAAATTATATATTTGTGATTCTTAGATGATAGAGAACAACTTCCCTAAAAAATCTCGGAATCCGGGCACGTGGGCCCTGGGTCGGAATTTAGAAATCTAGTGTTAATGGCTAGGAAATTGTTTAAATAGCTAGAGCTCGATCTTGTAAGTCTTTATTTACTAGTTTTTACTTCATTTGATTAGTTTGGGATTTTTCGGATTCGAATTAAGGACTTGAGCTCTTTCTTGGAGATTAGGAGAGCACATTGGAGCGAGGTGAGTCTCCTTTCTAACCTTGTAAGAGGGAATTGTCCCCATAGGATTTAAATAAGTAATTGTTGCTAAATGCGGGGGCTACGTATGTACGAGGTGACGAGAGTCCGTACGTAACTACTATATGAAAATGTTTTGGGTAGTTTTGGACCCACACATGTCTACTTGGGGAAATATTTCTTACTTTGGAGTTGCCAATATGAACATTGTAAATTGTAGAGACTTGAGAACATGAAAGTGAACATATAAAATTATTGAGTCTTGGTAGAGATTTTCTTGTATATAATTGAGCCTTATGTGCTTTCCTTGATATTGTCCAAATAATTTTGGACCGGGACGATCGCCTCGGTGATAATAGATGCATCTATGGTTCGTGCCGCTCGATCCTCGACAGTGCACATTTACTTTCTGTTGGAGCGGGCCGCGACCTCGGCATGTTTGTGCATGATTTAGGTGTTGCTGTTAATTGTGGTATTAGTACTACTTACTATTTAAAGAAAGGAACTTGGAAGTTTGATTAAGGCAAGAATGTAAGTAAAATGTCCTTCTGTGGAACCTGTCTATTTGATAATTTATTATGTTGTTTAATTCCCTCTACTATGTCATATTATTTGAACCTTAGTAAGTATCAAGTCGACCTCTCGTCTCTACTTCTTCGAGATTAAACTGGATACTTACTGAGTACATGTGGTTTATGCACTCATGATGCACTTCTATACTTAAATGTACAGGTTTTGAGGCAAGTGGATCTGGTCAGTATTCGGGCGCGCATCAGTGAGCTAGCTTAGGGACTTTTACGGTGAGTTGCCTTCTTTCTCACGCTTATCCGCAGCTGAAGAAGTCATTTTCTTGTATTTATGCTTTTATGTCTATTCTGATTCAGACAGTAGGATAGTATTTTCTATATTTTGTGTATACTCTATTGCTCGCCCGTAGCTAGTGATACCGGGTTCTGGCACACACACTATATGGGTGTTCATTTATTTTGGGGTCTATTTTGCCATGTCAGTACTTTACGGTTTTGCTAATTTTCTTTGTCTTTTGCAATTCTTTAAAATGTTGGTTTTGAGTTAAGCTAAAATAGGCATTTAAATCATAATTTTGCACCTGGCTAGCTCAACTAGGGGGTTGGGCGCCATCATGATCTATTTTATGAAAAAATGGGTCGTGACAACATGGTATCAGAGAACTAGGTTCACGTAGGTCTCACAAGTTACGGGCAAACCTAGTAGGGTCTTGTAGATCGGTACAAAGACGTCTGTCTTTATCTTCAAGGGGCTATGGGGTGTTAGGAAAGACTACTCTTTATTCATTTCCATTGTGTAGTGGTCAGTACACTAAGTTTCTTCTTCTATTCTCTCACAGATGGTGAGGACCCGCACCGCTGATGTACCAAACCCGGGAAGAGCTGCTCCCCCCATTGCTAGAGGCCAAGGTAGAGGTCCGGGGAGGGCACCGGCCCGTGGTAGCGGTCAAGGGTTTCCAAAAGCCATTCCAGTTGCACCACCAGCAGACGCTACAAAGGATCCCTGTAACGACCCGACCGGTTGTTTTAGAAAATTATGCCCCAATCCCCAATTTAACTGTTCCCCTAAGTTCATTTCTGCTATTGTGGGTTTGCCGAGAGAGTCGGTTCTGAAATTAGGAGCATTTTGGGACACTTAGTCCCTAAAGGAGAGCTTTAAAGCTAGAAAACGGTCCGTAGGCGGAACAGTGTTAAGACGATCTCGGAACGAAAATCTGATGGTTCCATTAGCTCCGTTGGGTGATTTCGAGGTTAGGAGCGCGTTCGGAATGTATTTTGGAGGTCCGTAGCTCAATTAGGCTTGAAATGCCGAAGGTTGAAATTTTGGCGAATCCGAACGATAGGTGAGATTTTGATACGGGGGTCGGAATGGAATTCCGACAATTTCTATAGCTTCGTTATGTGATTTTGGATATGTCCGCAAATTTTCAGGTCATTCGGACGTCGTTTGGTTGGGTTTTAGATCGGATGTGCAATTCGAAAAGTTTTAAGGAATTTAGGCTTGAATTCGATGTGAATTATGGGTTTTGATGTTGTTAGACGTGTTTTTATGATTGGAATAAGTTTGTATCGTGTTTTGGAGTATATTGGTGGTTTTCGTTGGGGTCCCGGAAGCCTCGGGATGAATTCGGACCATCAAGCGGCATTTGGAACTTGGAAATTTCTGCAGAAAATGCAGCAGCAGTGCAGCAGACGTTAAGCCTACGCGTTCGCGTGGCAATGGCCGCGTTCGCGTAGGCATGGTAGGGCAAAGCATCGCGTTCGCGTCCGTTGAGTCGCGATCGCGTAGAAGGGAAAGAGGAAGCACCGCGTTCGCGTCCCAGGTGTCGCGTACGCGTAGAAGAAAAACGGGCGATTGGAAGATTGTTCTTCGCGAACGCGTGGGAGTCGTCGCGTTCGCGTTGAGGAAGGGAAATTTTGCTTCGCGGACGCATGTGGAGCGTCGCGTTCGCGATAGGTAATTTTTGCAGGTCATCGCGAACGCGTGGGTTACTTCGCGTTCGCGTAGAAGAAGTTGAGTTGTTCATCGCGAACGCGTGAACAGTAACGCGAACGCGATGAGCAATGGGGTCTGGCAGTGAGCTTAAGTTCAGAACATAACACCCGCGACCCCCATACACAAAAACGCCATTTTTGAGCTCCAAGAGAGGATTTTGAAGGGGAAACGCTGGGGTATCATCGGAAAATCATCGGGGGTAAGTTTCTTGACCTTAATTCGTTGGTTTATCATGAAATCCGTGATTATTTCACTGAAAATGGGGGATTAAAGGTGGGTTTGAGCCCTAGGCCTAAATGTTAGAAAATCTCTGATTTGAGTGGTCAAATGGAGTCCGATTTTGGTAAATTATATATGCCTAGACTCGTATTGAGATAAGGAACCCGAAAATATAATTTCCGTGATTTTTCGATAAGTCTACCGAAAGTCGGGTTTTGGCAACTTGTGGATTTTGGTGCATTTTGAGTTATTTTGATTGAGTAATGCCCAATTGGCCTATTTTGATGTGATTCTATTGATTTTTATCAGATACTACACTTGTGGAGGCCGACATTCGTGGCAAGAGGGTTATTGCTTAGCGGTTTTGTACCGGAATTGAGGTAAGTGGCTTGTCTAACCTCGTGTGGGGGACTTTCACCCCTAGGATATTATTGTGATACTTTAAATGCCTTGTACGCGAGGTGACGGGCGTGTACATGCGCTAGTTGTTGAACACATACTTTACTCAAAATGTTCAATGAGTGATATTCCTGTTTTAGTTGTTAAATTCGATATTCCTACCCGGTAGTAGTTAGAAAAGCATGATTAGGTAGAATCTAACTGTCTAGCTCCTTAATTGACTTACTTGAATTTTTCTTGGTAATCGCTGGCGCTGTTCATCGGTGAAGTTATCGTTAAGCATATTATACTTCTCTCTGTGTATTCCTTTACTTGCTGTGGTTGCGGACTACGGGTTCGATTCCCGGAGATCCTGAGTTATTGAGATATTATTGAGACATGGGCTGCGGGTTCGATTCCCGGAGACCCAGAGGTACTGAGAATGGGACTGTGGGTTCAATTCCCACAGGTCCTGGAATTGTTTTATTGAGTTATTTATTTGTTGTTAGCTTAATTGTAGACAGTTGCAGTAATCATCTTATTGTTGTTATTTCGGAAATTATTATCATTTAAACTGTTTATTTTTGTTATCATCATTATATTATTGTTTATCAGTAGGGCCCTGACCTTCCCCATCACTACTCCATCGAGGTTAGGCTTGGCACTTGCGAGTACGGCTGTGGTGTACTCGTGCTACTCTTCTGCACACTTTTGTTGTGCAGATCCAGGTACATCAGAGGAGGCTCGTGCTAGGTGATTTCCGCAGCTTTTCTGGAGACCTCGAGGTATGATCTGCTACGTCCGCAGGTCCGGAGGCTTTCCCTTCTATTCTAGTAGTACTAGTTGACATTTTTCTTCATTTCGTTGTTAGATACTCTTTACACATAGAGCCACAGTTGTATTTCTCTTTTAGTCTGTGTTACCGTGGGGTTCCGGATCTTGGTAGTGTTTTATTTATTGTGTGACGGATGTATGTGCCAAGCGGCACGGATTACATACCTTTTATGTTATTTTCCGCTGTTTCTTATTTAAGTATTTATAACTTATAGATTCCGCAACGTGTTAGGCTTACCTAGTCGTGGGGATGGGTGCCATCACGACATGTTCACAATTGGTGAACTAGGGTCGTGACAAGTTGGTATCAGAGCTCTAGGTTCATAGGAGTCACGAGACACAGGCCGGTTATTTAGAGTCTCGCTGATCGATACGGAGACGTCCGTATTTATCTACGAGGGGCTATGTAACTATTTAGGAAACTCTTCATTTCTTTTGAATTCCTTATCGTGCGATATTTTTACACCAAATCTAAACTTTTATCTTCTACTCTCTCACAGATGGTGAGGACACGTGCTACTCGTGAAGACCAGGCACCTGCGCCCCCTGCTGCTGCCGCCAGAGGCCGAGGCCGGGGTAGAGGTCAAGGACGAGCCAGAGGTGCAGCCACAACACCTATGCATGCTGCCGCTGAGGCACCACCGGTGGATCAGGTTGGATCGCAGGCACCTGGCACACCTACTAAAGCTACTACGACTCCAGCACTCCAGGAGACTCTAGCCCAGTTTATGAGCATGTACACTACTCTGGCTCAGGCAGGGTTGCTTCCTCTCGCTGCAGCTACATCTTAGGCCGGGGGAGGGGCCCAAACTCCCGCAGCCCGCACTCTAGAGCAGCGAGTGCCCATGGAGTAGGTTCCAGATGTTTTGGTTATGCCTCTGCCGCCCCGGCACAACCGGGAGGTGGACCAGCTGCCTCCGAGGACGAGCGGCGTAGATTGGAGAGGTTCAAGAAATATGACCCTCCAGTGTTTAGTGGTTTAGCTTCGGATGATGCATTGGGTTTTCTGGAGGAGTGTCATCGTATTCTTCGTACTATGGGGGTTGTGGAGACCGGCGGGGTTTCCTTCACTGCTTTTCAGTTTCGTGGGGCCGCTTATGATTGGTGGCACACGTATGAGTTGGATAGTCCAGAGGAGTCTGCTTCATTGACTTGGACGCAGTTTTCAGATCTGTTTTTAAGGGAGTTTGTTCCACAGAGCCTTAGGGATTCTTGGCACTCGGAGTTTGAGCGGTTGCGACAGGGCTCCATGTCAGTATCGGAGTATGCTATCAGTTTCACCCGCGTAGCCAGGTATGCAGCGGCTTTGGTAGCCACGGTTCGGGAGCGAGTGCGGAGATTTATTGAGGGCCTTGTTCCGCCTATCCGATCCAGCATGGCCAGAGAGCTTGAGACAGATATACCTTATCATCAGGCATTTAGCATTGCCAAGAGGATCGAGAGTATGCTCCCTAGAGAGCGGAGAGAGAGAGAGGCCAAGAGGTCTCGTGAGTCGGGTCATTTCTCTGGTGCCCGCACTTCATCAGCCGGTCGTTTTGGCAGGGGTTATTCCGGTCGACCAGTTCACTCGGCATTGCCCGCGGCCGGTAGTACTCCAGGCCTTCCAGCATCTCAGGAGCCTTATTATGCTCCCCCAGTTTCCAGTGCACCTCTGCGCGGGGTCCTTCCGGGGGTCGGACTAGTGGGGGTGAGGCGGGTCAGAGTCACGGCCACCGCGTCCTCCCGAGCTTGTTTTGAGTGCGGGGATACTCGCCACCTGGTTAGGGAGTGCCCCGAGGCGCGGGGAGAGGAGCCCTCGTTGAGTCGTCACGACGTCGCGTGGTTCTCGGGAGCCGACGAGGCTATCATTCCGGCCCCGGCTGCCACTCCGCTGCCCGGCCATCCGGGGGCGGGGGTCAGGGGTTCGAGAGGCCGCCCTCGAGAGGGGGGACATGCCGGATTCTATGCTATTCTCGATAGCGGCTGCGGCTGTTGCATCGACTGCGGTTATCACGGGTATTATTATGGTTAGTCACGAGGAGGCATCGGTTCTATTCGACCTTTGGTTCCACTTTTTCATATGTGTCTTCTTACTTTGCTTCTCGTCCGGGTGTGCCTCGGGATTCTTTGAGTGCCCCATTTATGTTTCCACTACGGTGGGTGATTCTTTGGTTGTGGACCGCGTATATTGGTCGTGTTTGGTTACCATTTTTGATTTTGAGACCAGAGCGGATCTATTGCTGCTCGGGATGGTCGATTTTGATATTATTCTAGGCATGGACTGGTTGTCGCCCCATTATGCTATTCTTGATTGTCACGCCAAGACCGTGACGCTGGCTATGCCAGGCATTCCACGTATTGAGTGGAGTGGTACTCTAGATCACACCCCCTAGCCGTGTTATTTCTTTTCTCAGAGCTCAGCGTATGGTTGAGAAGGGGTGTGCTGCTTATCTAGCCTATGTGCGGGATGTCAGTATTGACACTCCCTCTATTGATTTCGTTCATGTGGTACGTGACTTTGCTGATGTATTTCCAGCTGATCTCCCGGGCATGCCGCCCGACAGAGATATTGACTTTGCTATTGACTTGTTGCCGGGCACTCAGCCCATTTCTATTCCACCGTACCGTATGGCTCCTCATGAGTTGAAGGAGTTGAAGGATCAGTTACAGGAGTTATTGGGTAAGGGTTTTATTCGACCCAGTGTTTCGCCTTGGGGTGCTCCTATATTGTTTGAGAAGAAAAAGGACGGTTCTATGCGTGTGTGTATTGACTATCATCAGCTGAACAAGGTTACAGTGAAGAACCGGTATCCTTTGCCCCGTATTGATGATTTATTTGACCAGCTACAGGGCGCACAGGTGTTTTCTAAGATTGATTTGCGCTCTGGGTATCACCAGCTGAATATTCGGGAGCCAGATATCCCGAAGACTACCTTCAGGACCCGGTATGGTCACTATGAGTTCCTCGTGATGTCTTTTGGGCTGACTAATGCCCCAGCAGCCTTTATGCATTTGATGCACAGTGTGTTCAGGCCTTATCTGGACTCGTTCGTGATTGTCTTCATTGATGATATTCTAGTATACTCCCGGAGCCGGGAAGAGCACGAGCAGCATTTGAGGATAGTGCTTCAGATTCTGAGGGAGAAGCAGCTTTATGCCAAGTTCTCTAAATGTGAATTCTGGTTGAGTTCGGTGGCATTTTTGGGCCACGTGGTGTCGAGTGATGGTATTCGAGTAGATCCGAGGAAGGTGGAGGCCGTGCAGAGTTGGCCCAGACCCTCCTCCGCTACTGAGATTCGCAGTTTCCTTGGTTTGGCGGGCTATTACTGTCGTTTTGTAGAGGGGTTCTCTTCGATTGCAGCACCTATGACCAGATTGACCCAAAAGGGTGCCCCTTTCCAGTGGACAGACGAGTGTGAAGCGAGCTTCCAGAAGCTCAAGACAGCTTTGACTTCGGCCCCTATATTGATGTTGCCTACGGGTTTGGGGTCCTATACTGTATATTGTGATGCCTCACGAGTTGGACTCGGTGCGGTATTGATGCAGGACAGTAGGGTGATTGCCTACGCGTCGAGACAGCTGAAGGTGCATGAGAAGAATTACCCTGTTCATGATTTGGAACTAGCTGCCATTGTTCACGCCTTGAAAATTTGCCGTCATTATTTATATGGGGTTCCTTCTGAGATCTACACTGATCACCGGAGCTTGCAGCACTTGCTTAAGCAGAAGGACCTGAATATGCGTCAGAGGAGATGGTTGGAACTACCGAAGGACTATGATATTACTATTCTCTATCATCCGGGCAAGGCTAATGTGGTTGCTGATGCCTTGAGTCGTCGGGCAGAGAGTTTGGGGAGTTTAGCATATCTACCGGCTTCGGAGAGGCCTATGGCGATGGATGTTCAGGCTTTGGCCAGGCAGTTTGTTAGACTGGATCTTTCGGAGCCCAGCCGGGTTCTGGCTTGTGTGATTTCTCGGTCTTCTCTATCTGACCGCATCAGGGAGCGTCAGTTCGACGACCCTCATTTGCTTGTCCTCCAGGATAGAGTTCGGCGTGGTGATGCTCGAGATGTTACCATCGGAGATGATGGAGTTATAAGGATGCAGGGGCGCATCTGTGTGCCCAATGTAGATGATCTTCGAGAGCTGATTCTAGCAGAGACCCATAGCTCGCGGTATTCCATCCATCCGGGAGCTGCGAAGATGTATCAGGACTTGAAACAGCATTACTGGTGGAGGCGGATGAAGAGGGATATAGTTGATTATGTTTCCAGATGCCTCAACTGCCAGCAGGTGAACTATGAGCATCAGCGTCCGGGTGGATTGATGCAGCGAATTGAGATTCCCGAGTGGAAATGGGAGGGATTTCGTAAAAACTAATTGTTCGACGACGTTAATCAATCGAACATGTACACTAATAACAAACAACAATCAGACAATCAAAAGAAATAACAATTTCGACCAAACAAAAGTTCTTGAGTTCGGAGAAGAAGAGAGAAAAAAAAATTAACTAAAACAAACGAAAATAAACTATACTAAGTTCTAAAAACAGAAAGAAAATACCTTGAGAAGAAGAAATTGGAACGGACAGCTTGGCACAAATCTCGGATTTGGCTCGTATTCGGATTTTGGAGTCTAACGGACTTTAGTCGAAGTGTTTTCAACTAAAAATACTCTGAATAAGGTCTTTTAGACCCCAAATCACTAATTAATCGGAAGAAATAGGCTCTATATGGTAGGAGGTGCAGGTCTCCCGTAGGTTGGTTTGAGCCGGGTGAGGCCAGGCTGCTAGGTGCTGATATGGTTCGGGATGCTATGGCAAGGTCAAGGTGATTCAGGATAGACTTAGTTCAGCACAGTCTAGACAGAAGAGTTATGCGGAAAAGAAGGTTCGCGATGTGGCTTTTATGGTTGGCGAGCGGGTTCTGCTTTGAGTCTTGCCCATGAAGGGCGTTATGAGGTTTGGGAAGAAAGGGAAGCTGAGTCCTAGATTTATTGGCCCTTTTGAGATTTTGAGGCGTGTTGGGGAGGTTGCTTATAAGTTGGCCTTACCTCCCAGCCTAGCCGGAGTTCACCCCGTATTTCATGTCTCCATGCTTCGGAGATACCATGGTGACCCGTCGCATGTGTTGAATTTCACATCTGTTCAACTAGACAAGGATCTGTCTTATGTTGAGGAGCCGGTAGCCATTATAGACAGGGAAGTTAGAAAGCTAAGGTCAAAGAACATCGCGTCGGTAAAGGTTCAGTGGCGGGGCCAGCCGGTCGAGGAGGCGACTTGGGAGACCGAGCAGGATATGCGCAGCCAGTACCCTCATCTTTTCACTACTCCAGGTATGTTTCTTATGCTCGTTCGAGGACGAACGAATCTTTAAGTGTGGGAAGATGTAACGACCCGACCGGTCGTTTTAGAAAATTACGCCCCAATCCCCAATTTAACTGTTCCCCTAAGTTCATTTCTGCTATTGTGGGTTGCCGGGAGAGTCGGCCCTGAAATTTGAGGTATTTTGGGACACTTACTCCCTAAATGAGAGCTTTAAAGCTAGAAAACGGTCCGTAGCCGGAACAATGTTAAGACGATCTCGGAACGGAAATCCGATGGTTCCATTAGCTCCGTTGGGTGATTTCGGGGTTAGGAGCGCGTTCGGAATGTATTTTGGAGGTCCGTAGCTCAATTAGGCTTGAAATGCCGAAGGTTGAAATTTTGGCGAATCCGAACGATAGGTGAGATTTTGATCCGGGGGTCGGAATGGAATTCCGACAATTTCTGTAGCTTCGTTATGTGATTTTGGATATGTCCGCAAATTTTCAGGTCATTCGGACGTCGTTTGGTTGGGTTTTAGATCGGATGTGCAATTCGAAAAGTTTTAAGGAATTTAGGCTTGAATTCGATGTGAATTATGGGTTTTGATGTTGTTAGACGTGTTTTTATGATTGGAATAAGTTCGTATCGTGTTTTGGAGTATGTTGGTGGTTTTCGTTGGGGTCCGGGAAGCCTCGGGATGAATTCGGACCATCAAGCGGCATTTGGAACTTGGAAATTTCTGCAGAAAATGCAGCAGCAGTGCAGCGGACGTTAAGCCTACGCGTTCGCGTGGCAATGGCCGCGTTCGCGTAGGCATGGTAGGGCAAAGCATTGCGTTCGCGTCCCTTGAGTCGCGATCGCGTAGAAGGGAAAGAGGAAGCACCGCGTTCGCGTCCCAGGTGTCGCGTACGCGTAGAAGAAAAACGGGCGATTGGAAGATTGTTCTTCGCGAACGCGTGGGAGTCGTCGCGTTCGCGTTGAGGAAGGGAAATTGTGCTTCGCGGACGCGTGTGGAGCGTCGCGTTCGCGATAGGTAATTTTTGCAGGTCATCGCGAATGCGTGGGTTAGTTCGCATTCGCGTAGAAGAAGTTGAGTTGTTCATCGCGAACGCGTGAACAGTAACGCGAACGCGATGAGCAATGGGGTCTGGCAGTGAGCTTAAGTTCAGAACATAACACCCGCGACCCCCATACACAAAAACGCCATTTTTGAGCTCCAAGAGAGGATTTTGAAGGGGAAATGCTGGGGTATCATCGGAAAATCATCGGGAGTAAGTTTCTTGACCTTAATTCGTTGGTTTATCATGAAATCCGTGATTATTTCACTGAAAATGGGGGATTAAAGGTGGGTTTGAGCCCTAGGCCTAAATGTTAGAAAATCTACGATTTGAATGGGCAAATGGAGTCCGATTTTGGTAAATGTTATATGCCTAGACTCGTATTGAGATAAGGAACCCGAAAATATAATTTCCGTGATTTTTCGATAAGTCTACCGAAAGTCGGGTTTTGGCAACTTGTGGATTTTGGTGCATTTTGAGTTATTTTGATTGAGTAATGCCCAATTGGCCTATTTTGATGTGATTCTATTGATTTTTATCACATACTACACTTGTGGAGGCCGACATTCGTGGCAAGAGGGTTATTGCTTAGCGGTTTTGTACCGGAATTGAGGTAAGTGGCTTGTCTAACCTCGTGTGGGGGACTTTCACCCCTAGGATATTATTGTGATACTTTAAATGCCTTGTACGCGAGGTGACGGACGTGTACATGCGCTGGTTGTTGAACACATACTTTACTCAAAATGTTCAATGAGTGATATTCCTGTTTTTAGCTGTTAAATTCGATATTCCTACCCGGTAGTAGTTAGAAAAGCATGATTAGATAGAATCTAACTGTCTAGTTGCTTAATTGACTTACTTGAGTTTTCTTGGTAATCGCTGGCGCTGTTCGTCGGCGAAGTTATCGTTAAGCATATTATACTTCCCTCTGTGTATTTCCTTTACTTGCTGTGTTTGTGGACTGCGGGTTCAATTCCCGGAGATCCCAGGGCTATTGAGATATTATTGAGACATGGGCTGCGGGTTCGATTCCCGGAGACCCAGAGGTACTGAGAATGGGACTGTGGGTTCAATTCCCACAGGTCCTGGAATTGTTTTATTGAGTTGTTTATTTGTTGTTAGCTTAATTGTAGACAGTTGCAGTAATCATCTTATTGTTGTTATTTCGGAAATTATTATCATTTAAGCTGTTTATTTTTGTTATCATCATTATATTATTGTTTCTCAGTAGGGCCCTGACCTTCCTCGTCACTACTCCATCGAGGTTAGGCTTGGCACTTACTGAGTACCGCTGTGGTGTACTCATGCTACTCTTCTGCACACTTTTGTTGTGCAGATCCAGGTACATCAGAGTAGGCTCGTGCTAGGTGATTTCCGCAGCTTTTCTGGAGACCTCGAGGTATGATCTGCTACGTCCGCAGATCCGGAGGCTTTCCTTCTATTCTAGTAGTACTAGTTGACATTTTTCTTCATTTCGTTGTTAGATACTCTTTACACGTAGAGCCACAGTTGTATTTTCTCTTTTAGTCTGTGTTACCGTGGGGTTTCCGGATCTTGGTAGTGTTTTATTCATTGTGTGACGGATGTATGTGCCAAGCGGCACGGATTACATATCTTGTATGCTATTTTTCCGCTATTTCTTATTTAAGTATTTATAACTTGTATATTCCGCAACGTGTTAGGCTTACCTAGTCGTGGGGACTGGGTGCCATCACGACATGTTCACAATTGGTGAACTAGGGTCGTGACAATCCCATCATTGAGGAGCAGGGTGAGGCGCCTGCAGCTGCGCCTACTCCGGTGGATTTTATGACTGCACCGGGATTTCAGGAGGTCATGGGCCGTATGCTTCGGTTCATGGGCACTATGACTCAGCTGGTTTATTTTCAACGGCATCCCTTTATCATACTCCAGGTGCACTACCCGCAGAGGGGGTTCAGCCAGTTGTTGGAGTGCCACCCCAGGCCATGCCAACTATGGACAACGATCCGCAGAAGTTATTAGATAGATGGACCAGATTACACCCTCCAATCTTCGAGGGCGAGCGTCATGAGGATGCCATGGATTTTATTGACAGGTGTAGGGATAGGCTGCACAACATGAGGATATTGGAGTCACATGGAGTGGACTTCACTACTTTCCAGTTGGAGGGCAGGGCTCGTAGACGGTGGTAGTCATATTTGCTCAGCAGGCCAGCATGTGCTCCTCCCCTCACTTGAGGTCATTTCACCCAATTATTTCTTGATCGGTATATTCCATCCTCCGAGAGGGAAGAGCTACGTCATCATTTAGAGTATCTGGAGCAGGGTCATATGTTAGTGATGGATTATGAGGCGAGGTTCTATGAGTTGTCTTGCCATGCACTCATGATACTCCCCATGGAGTCATAAAGATTTCGGAGGTTTGTTGCAGGGCTACATCCCACTATCCGGTCGGGCATGGATCGTGAGGTAAAGATGGGCACAGGATATAAGCTAGTGCTCGAGATTGCCCGCAGGATCGAGTGTTACCGGTTGAGGGGCAGAGAGCAGATCTAGTAGGATAAGAGGGCCATATTCTTAGGAGAGTTCTGAGGCGCCCCAGCTAGGGGCAGAGGTCACTTTGGGAGGGTTCAGTCCAGTAGGCCCCCAGCTCCAGCACGCCCACCTGCTTGCAGGGTGCTCCAGCATGCCCCTATTTCAGTGCCATGCTAGAGAGTTCCTACCACCCATCATCTATTCAGGATTCATCTAGTGGGTATTCAGGTCCTCCGGAGTCTTTCGGTCCATATTTCAATGCTGTGCAGGAGGGTTCTTACCGCCCGTCGGCTACTCAGGCTTCTTTTAGTGGGCCCTCGGGTATTCAGGGTCAATCATCTAGGCAGCATGCCACCGCACCATGTTGTTTTAAGTGCGGGGACGCAAGCCACATGAGAAGATACTGCTCCAGGCTTAGGGGCAAGGCAGTACAGCAGGGGCAGCAGCCCGGGACTCCAACACCAAAAGTCTAGTCGCCTAGAGGTGGAGAGCAGACTGGTAGAGGTCGTTCTAGGGGTAGGGGCCAGAGAGGGAGAGGTCAGCCAGCTCCTGCTTAGTTAGTTGGAGGCCAGTCAGCAGGGGCTCCAGCTAAATTTTATGCTCTCCCCGCCTGACCAAATGCATTGGCCTCAAATTCCATAATTACATGTATAATTTCAGTCAATGGTAGAGAGGCATCAATATTATTTGATCTAGAGTCCACTTATTCTTATGTATCATCTGTGTTTGCTCGGTTCGTGGCCATTTCCCCTAAGCCCTTGGGTGTTCCCGTGCACGTGTCCACTCATGTGGGCGATTCTGTGGTTGTGAACTGGGTCTACTGGTCTTATGTGGTCACTTTCTATGATTTTGAGACTAGAGAAGATCTCCTGTAGCTTGATATGATCGACTTTGAGGTTATCCTGGGCATGGATTGGCTATCTCCTTATCACGCTGTTTTAGATTGCCATTCCAAGACCGTTTCTCTAGTGATGCCAGGGTTGCCGAGATTGGAGTGGAGGGGATCCATTGTGGATACACCTAGCAGGGTTATATTCTTCCTGAAGGATCAACGCATGGTTGAGAAGGGGTGTCTGACCTATTTAGCTTATGTTCGGGACACCACTGCAGAGTCCCTAACGATTGATTCAGTGCTAGTAGTCCGAGAGTTCGGCGATGTGTTTCCTTCTGGTCTTCCTGGCATGCCTCCGTATCATGATATTGATTTCTATATCGACTTGGATCCAGGCACTTAGCCTATATCCATCCACCATACCATATGGCTCCTAAGTAGTTGAAGGAGCTGAAGGAGCAGTTAGAGGAGTTTCTAGCTAAAGGATTTGTTAGGCCCAGTGTATCGCCTTGGGGTGCACCAGTGCTATTTGTAAAGAAGAAGGATGGGACTATACGAATGTGCATTGATTACTGCCAGTTGAACAAAATCACCATTAAGAACAAGTATCCATTGCCCCGCATTGATGATTTATTTGACCAGTTGCAGGGTGCTAGGGTGTTCTCTAAGATTGACCTGAGATCGGGGTATCATCAGCTGAAGATTTGGGATTCAGATGTTCCGAAGACCGCATTCAGGACGAGATATGGCCACTATGAGTTCCTGGTGATGTCATTTGGCTTGACTAATACTTCAGCGACATTTATGGATTTGATGAACAGAGTGTTAAAGCCCTATATTGACTCATTCGTCATTGTTTTCATTGATGATATCTTGATATATTCATGTAGCATGGGGGAGCACGGGCAGCATTTGAGGGTGGTGCTTCAGACCTTGCGAGAATAGAAACTTTATGCTAAGTTCTCCAAGTGCGAGTTTTGGCTAGAGTCGGTGGCATTCTTGGGGCATATCGTGTCAGGAGTGGGTATTAAGGTGGATCCCAAAAAGATCGAGGTAGTTCGGAGTTGGACACGTCCTACTTTAGTGACCGATATCAGGAGCTTTATAGGTTTAGTAGGCTATTATCGATGATTTTTATCAGGGTTTCTCATCCATTGTATCACCTCTGATCAGATTAACCCAAAAGGGGGTCCCATTCTGTTGGTTCGATGATTGTGAGGAGAGCTTCCAAAAGCTCAAGACGGCTTTGACCACGGCACCAGTTGTTGTGTTGCCTTCCGGTTAAGGACGTATATAGTATATTGTGATGCTTCTCGCATCAACTTGGGATGTGTATTGATGCAGGCGGGGCGAGTTATTGCATATGCCTCTCGTCAGCTAAAGGTTCATGAGAAGAATGACCCTGTGCACGATCTAGAGTTGGCGGCGATTGTTCATGCTTTTAAGATGTGGAGGCATTATTTATATGGTTATCATGTGAGGTGTATACAGACCATCGCAGCTTGCAGCATTTATTCAAGCAGAGGGACCTTGATTTGAGACAGTGGCACGAGTTGCTGAAGGATTACGAGATTACCATTCTTTATCACCCAGGCAAGGCAAATGTGGTCGCGAATGCCTTGAGTAGGAAGGTGGAGAGCATGGGTAGCTTGGAATTCATTCCTGCTGAGATGAGACCACTAGCTTTGGACATTCAGTCCCTAGCTAACAGACTTGTGAGATTGGACATTTCAGATCCCAGCAGGGTCCTAGCATGTGTGGTTGCTTAGTATTTGTTGCTGGGGGAGATTAAGGCCTGACATCGTGATGATCCGCATTTTGCAGTTCTCAGAGAGATGGTCTTCACAGAGGTACCAAGGAGGTTTCTATTGGTGAGGATGGTGTATTACGGCTCCAGGACCGTGTATGTATTCCTAATATTGATGGCTTGAGAGAGAGAATCCTAGATGAGGCCCGTAGTTTGAGGTACTCCATTCATCCAGGTGCTACAAAGATGTACCGTGACTTGAGACAGCATTACTGGTGGCGCAGGATGAAGAAGGACATTGTGGAGTATGCAGCTAGATGTTTAAATTGCCAGCAAGTCAAGTAGGAGAACCAGAGGTCAGGTGGCCTACTCTAGCAGATGCCCATTCCGGAATAGAAGTGGGGGCGCATCACCATGGATTTCGTAGTGGGGTTGTTTCGAACTCAGCGGAAGGTTGATTTAGTGTGGGTTATTGTGGATAGATTGACCAAGTCTGCCCATTTCATTCCAGTGGCGACTACTTATACGACATAGAGGTATGCCCAGATTTACATTCGGGAGATAGTGATATTGCACGGTATGCCAGTCTCCATCATATAAGGCAGAGGCCCTCAGTTCACTTCCCATTTCTGAAGAGCGGTTCAGGGAGAGTTGGGGAACCGCGTAGAGATTAGCACGTCATTGCATCTTAAGACCGATGGACAGTCAGAGCGGACAGTTCAAATTTTAGAGGATATGCTTAGGGCATGTGTGATATACTTTGGAGGGCAGTGGGATCAGTTTTTACCCTTGGCGGAGTTTGCATATAATAGCAGTTACCAATCCAGCACAGAAATGGCCCCATATAAGGCATTATATCGTCGGCATTTCTGTTCTCCTATCGGATGGTTCAAGCCTGGTGAGGCTAAGTTGCTTTGCACAGATTTGGTCTAGGATGCCCTAGATAAGGTTAAGTTGATTCAGGAAAGACTCCGCATAGCTCAGTCCAATTAAAAGAGATACGTGGATCAGAAGGCGCGTGATGTATCATTTGCAGTTGGTGAGAAAGTCCTCCTGAAGGCTTCGCCCATGAAGGGCATTATGAGATTCGGGAAGAAGGGAAAGTTAAGCCCAAGGTTCATTGGCCCCTTTGAGGTGTTTAGGCAAGTTGGAGAGGTTGCCTATGAGCTCGCATTACCTTCTAGTTTATCAGGAGTTCTCCTAGTCTTCCATGTATCGATGCTCCAGAAGTATCATGCCAACTATTTGCATGTGTTGGATTTCAGTACCATTCGGATAGATGAGAGTTTGGGCTAAGAGGAGGAGCCAGTTGCCATTATTGACAGGCAGGACCGCCAGTTGAGATCCAAGAGGGTTTATGTAGTGAGAGTCCAGTGGAGGGCCAACCGGCCGAGAAGGTGACCTGGGAGTCCGAGGAGGACATGCAGAGGCGATATCCCCACTTATTCAGTAGTCCAAGTACTTTTCTTTGTCCGTTCGAGGATGAACGTTTATTTAAGAGGTGGAGAATGTAACGACCCGACTGGTCATTTTGAATTTTTGAACCCCGTTCCCTTAAATAATACTTTCTACATTTGCTTTAGCTAAATTATGACTTGCGGGGGCGGGTGGTTCGGAAGTCAGAAAAATTTCGGGCAAGAATAAGCCTAGTTGCTTCTTTAAGTTCCTTTAAAAAAGCCAAGTTTGACTTTGGTCAATATTTTGGGAAAACAGACCTGGAATCACGATCCGGCAATTTCTGAGGGTTCGTGGGAAAATATGAGACCTGGGCATATACCCAGAATCGAATTCTGTGGTCCCTAGCCCGAGTAATGGAATTTATGTAAAATTTGTTAAGTTTAAATGTTGAAGATTTAATAAATTAAGAAATTATATTTTTCATAGGTATCGTGTTCGGATTTCGATTCCGAAACTTGGTACAAGTCCGAAATATCAATTAAGACCTGCCTGCAAAATTTGGTGTCAATCCAAGTAGTTTAAGGCATTTTGACCCGTTGGTAGGAAGTTAAGAACTTGAAGTTCATTAAATTGGATCAATTGGTTTTAGGGTCCGATTCATTGATTTAATAATGTTTTGGGTGTTTCGAGAGATTGATTAGGTCCGCCTTATGATTTCAAACTTGTCGGTATGTTCGGGCGAGACTCTGCAGCCCCGAGCGCTAAATGGTCGAGCTTTGAGCGAAGTCGGATTTTTAAAAAAAACAAGTATGCTGCTTCTGTCAAAACCACTTCTGCGGCTTCTTGACCACAGAAGTGGTGATCACATAAGCGGTCTTTTAGCCACTGAAGTGGAAGGGGCCAGGCCCAGGGGAAACCGCAGAAGCGGAACCCCAACAGCAGAAGCGGTCCATCCGCCCCAAGCCCAAACCGCAAAAGCAGTGGGACTTCCGCTTACGCAGACTTGCATAAGTGAGTAGGGGACCGCAGAAGTGGCCCGGTCCCCTTGGCCAATTTTTGCAAAAGTGGTCAAATGTCCGCTGAAGCGGAACCCGCAGAAGCGGTATTTCTTCCGCAGAAGCGGAAATCACAGGGGGTCAGAGCCTCATTTAATTCGCACTTCATCTCATTTCCCCCATATATCACTCAACTATTAGGCGATTTTGGTGATTCAAATGAGGAAGTTTTAGCATAACATTTCGAGATAAGTAATCTCTACTCATTTTTAGTTCAAATACATAAAAATTATGTAGATTTAACACCAAGGATTAGGTAAAATCACAGAATTTGAGCTAGATCTAGGGTTTAATGAGAATTAAAGTTTTAACACAAAATTTTCCATTCAATGAACTAGAAATCATATATTTGTGATCTTTAGATGACAGAAAACAACTTCCCTCGAAATATCTCGGAATCCGGGGACGTGGGCTCGAGGTCGGAATTTAGGAAACTAGTGTTAATGGCTAGAAAATTGTTTAAATAGCTAGAGCTCGATCTTGTAAGCCTTTATTTACTAGTTCTTGCTTCGTTTGATTAGTTTGGGATTTTTCGGCTTCGAATTAAGGACTTGAGCTCTTTCTTGGAGATTGGGAGAGCACTTTGGAGCGAGGTGAGTCTCCTTTCTAACCTTTCAAGAGGGAAAATGTCCCTATAGGATTTAAATAAGTAACTATTGCGAAATGCGGGGGCTACGTACGTACGAGGTGATGAGAGTCCGTACATAGCTACTATATGAAAATTGTTCGGGTAGTTTAGGACCCACGCATGCCTACTTACGGAAATATTTCTTACTTTGAAGTTGCCAATATGAAAGTTGTAAATTGTAGAGACTTGAGAACATGAAAGTGAACATATAAAATTACCGAGTCTTGGTAGGGATTTCCTTGTATATAGTTGAGCCTTATGTGCTTTCCTTGATATTGTATTGATGATTTTGGACCGGTCCGATCGCCTCGGTGATAATAGATGCATCTATAGTTCATGCCGCTCGACCCTCGGCATTGTACATTTACTTTTTGTTGGAAAGGGCCATCGACCTCGGCATGTTTGTGCGTGATTTAGGTGTTTTTGTTAATTGTGGTATTAGTACTACTTGCTATTTAAAGAAAGGAACTTGGAAATTTGATTAAGGCAAGAATGTGAGTAAAAGTTCCTTTTGTGGAACCTGTCTATTTGATAATTTATTATGTTGTTTAATTCCCTCTACTATGTCATATTATTTGGACCTTAGTAAGTATCTAGTCGACCTCTCGTCTCTACTTTTTTGAGATTAGACTGGATACTTACTGAGTACATGTGGTTTATGTACTCATGCTGCTTTCTGTACTTAAATGTACAGGTTTTGAGGCAGGTGAATGTGGTCAGTATTCGGGCGCACAGCAGTGATCTCGATCAGGGAATTATACGGTGAGCTGCATTCTTTCTCACACCGCTACGCAGCTGAAGAAGTCATTTTCTTGTATTTATGCTTTTCTGTCTATTTTGATTCAGACAATAGAACATTGTTTTGTATATTTGTGATGACCCAGCCCGTTGTCACGGGAATTACCACCCCGTTATCTTTCATTTATATGTTTCATGCTTTTATATTAGTTTTAGAGTCTATCGGGTGAGTTAGGAGTGATTCTGGTTGAAAATAAGGCAAATAGCCTTTTGAAAGGAAGCTTGAATATGGAAAGTTAACCTGGAGTTGACTATTTAGTTAGAGGGTTCGGAATCGGATTCTGATGATTTGGTTAGTTTCAGGAGGTGATTTGTGACTTAGGGGAGCGATCGGAATTGAATTTAGAGGTCCGATGTAGAAATAGGCTTGAATTGGCTAAGGTGAATTTTGGCGAAATCCGATCGGTAGGTGAGATTTTGATCCGGGAGTCGGAATGGAATTCCGACTGTTCCTGTATCTTCGTTATGTGATTTTGGATATATCTGCAAAGTTTCAGGTTATTCGGACGTCGTTTGGTCAGGTTTTTGATTGAATGTTAGTTTCGGAAGTTTGAGTTGAATCCTAGGCTTGAATCCTCTATAATTCGATTTCTGTGTTTAAGGGCGTGTTTTTATGATTGGAACAAGTTCATATAGTGATTTATAGTAGAATAGCATTTTTGGTTGAGGTCTCGGGGGCCTCGGGATGAGTTCGGGAGGTTAAACGGAAGGATTTGGAGTTTGGGAGCTGCCGTCATAAACTGTAGCAGTGTTCTCGCTTCTGCGGGAGGGGAATCGCAGAAGTGGAACCGCAGGTGTGTATTTTGGCCCGCAAAAGTGGAAATGGGCTTGGCCAAGTAGTTCCGAAGAAGCGGATGAAGCAGCGCAGGAGCGGGCTTGCTTCTGCGAACCTCTCCTACGCTGCTTCTGCGAACCAGAGGTCGTAGAAGCGGAGGCAGGCGGCGAAGGATCGCAGGTGCGGAGATGATTCCGCATAGGTGGTCTCGCAGGTGCGAGACCTGGACCGTAGGTGCGAATTTGGCCGGTTTAGTGATGGACCGCAGAAGCGACCATTTTGTTGCAGGTGCGAGTCTCTGTCCGCAAAAGCGGAAATCGTATAAGTTATTAGAATCAGAAGGTTAAAAATTTCAGAAAGGTTTTAGCACGCTAAGGCATCTTCTAAGAGGCGATTAAGGGGCGATTTTTAGAGACATCAAAGGGATTCTTCAGGTAATCATTCATGGACCTAAATTATGTCAATTTCTTGCTAAATTATGGTGTTTTTGACTGAAATTGGAGGAATTAGGGGTGTATTAATGGAGGTTTTCACCCTACGCCTAGATTATGGAAAATTAATGATTTGAATGAGCAAATAGAGTCCGATTTTGGTAAATTTTATATACATGGACTCGTGTTGAGATAAGGATTCCGAATATGTGACTTTCATAATTTTTTAAGAAGCGTACCGAAAGTCGGATTTTGGCAACTTTGTAGTTTCGATATTTCTACACCCGCAGAAGTTGATTCTCGTGGAAAGGGCATCACAGACTAGTTGTCGAGCTGAGTCGAGGTGAGTAATGGGTGTGGGTGATGACCAGCGGGTTCGAAACCCCTATATACCACTTTGTGACGCTGTATTGAGGCGAGAAACGTACTCTCCTGTGAGTGTGGGGTCGAATATGATTGGGGACTATGGCTTAGTCCAACCTGTTGATACTATACTATACCTTTGGCTACTATTGAGCCGGGAAACCTCCTACTTGGATGGGTGTGTATATTTTGGGCTGTGAGCCAGTTATTGAGATTCTTGGAGGATCGTTATTATTGTTTCTGTGATATTGACATGATATTTTACTACCAGTCCTGAGCTATTACTGTCATAATAGTTTTCCAAACTCTGGAATTTCTGAAATACTCTTTTCTACTGAAAAAAGATAAAAAGAGTTTTCAAATACTACTTTTGAGCCTGTGAGGCTGCATTGCATATTAGCTGACTGGTAGTGGATCGGGCTGCGTGCTGCAGCGTATTATGATATTGTGCTTGGGCTGTAGGAGACCCTCCGGAGTCTGAACCCCCACAGTGAGCACGGGTACCCAAATGGATCGGGCTACGCGCCGTAGCAGTCATTTTATGCATTGCATTGCATTTAGCTACATCTGATAGCTGTTATATTGTTTTGCTGGTACCTGCTGGTACATATACTATTGATATTGATACTATTGCACGGTATTTGATTACAACTTTACATAGTGCTATATTGTGATTTCTTACCTCCACTGTCTTACCCCTACTCATTACCACTGAGTCTAGAAGTACTCACTTTACTCCCTGCACCTTGTGTGTAGATCTAGGTACGTCACAGCAGACCTGACCCAGTAGCTGCTCGGAGATATTTTCTCGATAGTCAAGGTAGCTGCCGCGTCCGCAGGACCTGACTCTCCTTCCAGCTTACTTTTATTCATGTTGTTATCTATTTCCGCACTTGAACACTGATGTAGACACTGTTACACCTTGTATACTCTGTAGAGGATCATGACTCGGAACCCCTGGTCTTTGGGGAGTTTTTACTGTTTTGGGACGTGATCCCCGTACTTGGTTATTCCATTACTGTTATTCTATCTTTGTTGATGCCTAAAATGGTTAAAAGTGAGCTAATAACTCCGTGAGTTCTTTTGATTGGTCGGGCTGGCCTAGCAGTGT